>JAAMXP010002705.1:42660-54450 GCA_019693395.1 Ettlia oleoabundans | reverse complement strand
CACACACACACACCTCCCCACCGGCCCACCCCACCCCAGTACCAGCGCCTGCAGTGCAATGTAGCAGGAAATGGAGCAATCAACCTGCAGCATTACACTTGGGAATAACGGCTGTATGCAGTTTCGTGTTGTTGCACTATGTTGCAAGACTTTCAATTGTTGCAAAACTGTATGTACATACTTGCATGAATGTCAACAAGTGAAAAGGTTATCGGAAAGATGGTGCTGACATGATATATAGAGGCAATATACAGTCAATCAGCGCAGTGCAGGGCAGGGTTAGCAGTCTGAGGTCCAGGCATCCAGCTGGGCCTCGGGTGCTGGTGCACTGGAGGTGGCAGCAGCGACGCCCAGCAAACCCATCACGCGCTCCGCCTCCCTCACCCCACTCAGGTGGGCTCCCAGCACTGCAGTATGGGTGGGTGGTGGTGGTGTTTGGGTGGGGGGGTGGGGGGGGGTCCGCGGTGGCATGCACATTGCAGCTAGCTTGTCGGCAACTGCAAACCAGTTATAGATCAACCCTCGGGTACTGACATAGCAGCAGATGCCGAGTGTTTCATGTATCTCATGTATCAAACCGCCCCTTCCCACCTGTGGCTGGCTGGTCGCTGGTGGCCTCTCCAGCAAACAGAAGGCGGCCCACAGGGGCGCCAATGGTTGCCGTGATGTTCTTGGGGTTGCCCACAGCAAAGAAGGAGTATGAGCCGAGTGCGTAGGGGTCAGCGGCCCAGCGAGTGACGTTGCTCTGGATGGGGTCGGGCACGCCACCGCCGTACATCTGCCTCAGCACTGCAGTGCCAGAAGTGGCAGCACGGGTGGCAAAGGTGGTACAGGTTCTATAGAGTACTCGGCAGGCGACATGTGAGCATGGGTGCTTGCTAGTCATACCTTGCCTGCACTTGCAAAGCTGTGCCGTGCATTGGCCGCCACGTCATCACATTAGCCCCCGATTCACCTTTCCAGCACATCCTGTTTTTGCACATTACGCACCTGCCATGCCCTCCTTCACCACCGCCTCATCACTCATCTGTTCCATGTCCAGCGCTGTATCAGCCACATGCAGAGCCACCAGCGCGTTCAGCCCCGGGAAGAGCTTGTTGTAGTTGAGCATCACCGCCCAGCGCCCGCTCCAGTTGGGCATCTCCCGCAGGATGAAGTCGGCACCGTCCCAGAAGGTGGAGTTGAACACCAGGATCACCTTGTCAAGCACGCCGTATCCCTGGGGATGCACGGGTGTGACACATGTGTGAGTGTTAGTGGGGGGGGCGGGGCAGGACCAGATGCCTTGTGCATGCAGCAATGCGTGGTGGTCGCTGTGTGGAGCGTCCTGTGGACTGGTGCTACAAAATCCTTGGCTGGCTTGAACAGGCGGCAGCCGGTTCATCCCGGTTTCATCTCAACCAGCTGAGGCTGCCTGCCGGATTCACCATGGAAGCGATGGCGGCGCTCTTCTCCTGGGGCAGTGGCGGTGAGAAGTTGATGGCATCCTGCTTGAGGAGCCCCAGGGGGAGGGTGACAATGGCATACTGGGCAGCGTAAGTGGCGCCGTTGGCGGTGTTCACCACCACCCTGTTCGAGTTGTGTTCAACGCCAGACACAACTGCAGCTCAATGAGATTCAGTGGAGACATTCATTGGAGATTAGAACTGTGAAGCGAGCATGCAAGACCTATGAATACAGCAATCCCTTTCTCACTAAGATAGCAAGGGACAGCAACCATCGGTGCCTGCCAGCCTCGCTCACCCGTGCCATACTGTATATGCAGCCCCTGCTTCAGCACATCCACAATGGCAGGGAAGCCTTGCTCCAGGGTCACATCCACCGCCGGGATGCTCTTGGCGTCGCCCAGGCGCAGCGTAGACAGGCGGGTGATGTTGCCGTTGAGCAACGTCTGCCAGCTGGTGTGCATGCTGCAGGCAGGGCGGCGCGGGGCGCGGCATGGCATCTTATGTCGTGGCGCTGCACAGGTGCCAGTCTGCAGCTGTACAAGGACAGCGGGTAGCTAGGCAGCACAGTCCGGTCAGCAATGCAGCATGCACGGCACTTTTGGTAGCTCACGACCAAGCATCACCCTGCCACTCAAGCAATCCGACCCCGAACAGTAGAACACTAGATTCAGCCCCCCTCCCCCCCCCCTGCAGGCAAGCCTGCTCACATGATGTGCGACATGGGCACTTGCTGCAGCGTGAGGCTGGACTGGCTCAGGTAATGCCCATAAACATCAGCAACTGAACGGTCGGGTGTGCCGGGTGTGGAGCGCATGCGGTTAATGGTCGGGACCAACTGCAAGGAAGCACATGAAAGGGCAGCTGGGGGTTGTGAATGCTGTGCTGTGCTGTGCTGGCAAATATAGCCAGAATGCATCAAGTGCATCCAATCAACTGGTGGCAGAGAGCTAACTTTGGCCACCCCAGGTCGTGCAACAGCAGCAGCCTAGGCGCCAGCTGCCCTTTGGGCCGCAGGCCCCCTTCTGCCCCCAGTGAGGAATAGCCACTTACTGTGCCGTAAAATTGGCGGTAAACCTGGAAGTAGTTGAGGAGGTTAGACCGGCTTCCGCTGCTGCTGTAGGTGGCCAGGCTGTTGTAGTTCTGGCGCGGGCTGATAGGCAGGCCCAGGCGCTGGGTGAGGTCGTAGAGCTGGTTGCCGGGAGCGCCGTCATGGATCCACCTGCAGCGGCAACAGAGGCAGAGACAGTGCTGCTGCTTCTGATAGGCACGCCAAGGCAATGAGGCTGTTCGCCCATGTTTGCGGTGACCGTGCACCCGAAAAAAAGGAACCGCTCTCACATGGCGCCGGTATCGATGCTGCCGCCCGGGACTGCAATGGAGTGGAGGCGGCCGCCGGAGCGCTCGCGGGCCTCCAGCACCAGCACCCGCACCCCCGCATCAGACAGGCTGCGAGCAGCGGTCACGCCAGCCATGCCGGCACCTACAATCAACACGTCATACTGGCTGCCATCAGGCTGCTGCTGCTGCAGCATGCGTGCTGAGCAAGGGCCGGCTGCCAGCGCCACCAGGAGCAGCAGAAGCCGCAGCAGCGCCCCTGGGCGGTGGTTCCCTCGGCCAGTGGCGAGCTGCATGGCCATGGCGGCTTTGTAGCTAGCCGCAGCGCTGCACAATGTGTGCGAGCTCGCTCGTCAGGTGACAACTAACGAGCTTCAGTATTAGCAGTAAAGAGTTGGGGCCGCGGCCCGCAAAAGCTGGAGGGCAGCAGGCACCCTTGCAGTGGACTGAAACGGCGCAGAATTAGGTTTGACGACCGCACAAAGCATTCTTCACAGCGTAAAGTCGGCCAGACTTCCAGAGCGGCTGCTTGAACAGTCCAAGGTGCGTTCTTGGATTTTGTTGTTTGAGCCCAGACCGGCGCATCTATCACATGTTCGGTTCAGGATCGTTAGTCAGCAGGTGTGGAGTCTCGGAAAGAAGAGGAGACCACCTATTGTGCCACGCTCAATGTGCCACGCTGGCCTCCCTGAAGGTCACTAACTACCAACTAGCAATTACATCAGTGCGATCCTACGCCACTGCATACGTTGAACAGGTCAGGGAGGATCTTGGCCTCAGGCAGCGTAGGGGCCGGACATATGTCTCCCCTGGCAAACGTGTCAGTCAGGTGCGACCGATTTCAACATGGGCAACACTGCTGTGTATGGCGGGATGCTCGCCGCTTAGTTCAGGCGTGGATTGCAGAAGCCAGCACATTCCGCCCACCCCGCCCACCTGCTGCCCGCTGGCCGCTTCGCCGCTCTGCCCAGTATCTGCGTGTGGAAATCTGTCGCTTTTCTGAGCTATCTTGCATTTACAACCCTTCAATTATTGTTCGTGTCAATCAAGCCAGCCTGAAAGTTTTTTTTTGGCACACCCAGGCGCCTGCATCCTGACGACTACACCGCCCTCAAGCTGCTGCACGAGCGCCTGTTCCCCCTGGATTACCAGCACGAGTTCTACTCGGCAGCGGTGCATGGACTGGATGGAATCGTGTCCTGGGCAGCTTGCGCACCACTGCCTGCCCTGACGCACCTCAGTGTGAGCCCTGATCTGGCGCCGCAGCTGCAGCCACCGTCACTGCCGTCGTTTCAGCCGCATGCAGACGGGCAGTCCCAGCATCCACAGCAACCAGAGCAGGTGCAGGAGCTCGGTGTCCCGCAGGTGCTGGCAGGCTTCATTACAGGCAAGCACCGCTGCAAGCTGCTGCTTGCCAAACTTGAAGCACCGCTTGAGCACGCCGGCTACTCAGCTGCATCTCACACGCGGTGTTGGCATCTGTGTGTCAGCCAGCGTTTCTATGCCTTGGCTGGGAATAGCAGCCTTGCCTTGCTGACATGATACCAGTGGGCTCTTGGCTTCCCTTCTCTGCAGCACGCACCTTCCCTGCCATGTTTGCGGACCCTCATGACCGCCAACTGCTGGGTCTGGCCAGCCCCTTGATGGACAAGGAGCGCCTGCTGTATGTGCTGACCCTGGGAGTGGCAGAGGCAAGTGTCACACTCGCAGAAAGGTGGCAGCGATTGTGGCATCGCATGGCCATAGGTTTATCGGGGCACCTGCTGGGCTGTTGAGGGTGACTATTGTTACGCTTTGAGCTAGTTGACACACAGCAGTCCTGGCGCTTCCACCTGCCCTTCATCCTTCCATGCACCACCAACTCAAACTTGTTCATGACTGTCCTCCTCGTCATTTCCCTCACCACCGCCCCTGCCACAGGCCTATCAGCGCCAGGGCATAGCGCAGCGGCTGCTGGACCTAGTGATGCACCATGCGGCGGAGACGGGGTGTCGCGCTGTCTACCTGCATGTCGCCACCTTCAACCAGCCGGCCCTCGCCTTTTACCAGCGTGCTGGGTTCAAGGAGCTGGCAGTGATGCCTTGTTTCTACACAATCACGTGAGAGCATGCAAGCTCCTGTTGGATGCAAACTTGTTATGAATTTGGCAGGCTTGCAGATGGGCTGCCTGTATAGCAGGGTTCCCACTTGGCTGGGCCCTCCACAAGAGTCATTCCCTCATCAGCCCGCTGCTGTAGTGCTGAATGCAGGACAGGGCGGCAACCAATTCCAGGTCGTGTACAGTACGACGCCTGCCTCTTTGGTTGCCTGATAAGCCCGCCGCCGCCTACCCCCTGGGAAGTGGTGAACTGTGCTGTTGCGCCATTGACAGCCGCCATAGGTGGGCTGAATGCATGCCTACCATGGGGCTCGGATCGCCACAAGCAGGCAGCACCAGCTGGTCACAGAGATGTCTTTGCGGGCGAGGTGGATCTAGAAAAGCAGGAAGAGGTTCAGGAACTTGGCCCCACTTTTGGCTCTTCAAAGCGTATGAGCCAACACATTCCATGCCGATACATGCCGCAGCATTCACAGCAGCAGCAGCAGCAGCAATGGTTTGGGCCCGCTGATGTTGGCACACACCATGCCCCGCCCGAATGGCTGCGTACCCTGTTTACCAGGCGATGAGGAAGCCTCTCAACTCCTCACGTTGATTGTCCAACCCCCACCCCACCACCCCCACCCCACCCCGCCTGCCCCAGGTTTTCGTCTACATTAATTCATGCTTCAAGTTTCAAAAGTTCATTTATCAATGAATAGCCTCACTTCCATATCGCTGGAAGTACCTCAATAAGCAAGCCTGTGTGTTGGGCAGCGCTCTACGCCACCCAGGCACACCGGGACATTTCTAAAATGCCACGATGGCAAACAGTAGCGCTACATGTAGCTTGTTGCATGTTGCCGGGAAGCACATCATAAGACATGCGTAACATGCCCCTGCGCACTCTCACTTCTTCCACTTGAGGGGAGGTGAGGCAGGGCGGTGCAGGCTGCGTGGCTGGCTTCGTGGTGAGGTTGAGCTGTCGGGTGGTCGATAGGTGCAGTGCATGAGCCACTCGGCTGCCTTGCTGCGCACCAGTGGCTGAGGGTGCTCCAGGTACGGCTCCAGCATGCGGATCACGCGTGCCTGATGCAGACGCTCAGCCATGAACCTGCGGGTGGGACACGGCAGGCAGGGCTGCGGGCTGTTGCACGCTGGGCTGCCCTCAGCCTCCCCAGCCAGTAGCGTTGACGGCTGTGAAGGTTCCAACGCTGGCAGTCGCAAGATGCGAGAGCTGTGGTTTCAAAAGCGTATGACCCTGCCATGTGATGGCATGGGCGGGCATTGCAAACCACTTGCCAAAGCAGTTGACAGCCAGCAGCAGCTAATTGCAGCATCCTCTGACTGGCAGTCACCAGTTCGGACAGATCACAACACACACCTAAGCGCCTCGTTGGCCCAGTAGCGGATGGCGGGGGTCCTGCCGCAGCTGGCCGCCAGCAGCAGGCCCAGCAGGCAGCTGTAGTGAGGCACCTCACGGTTCTCGCAGTGCCTCAGCAGCTGGGTGCCGAATGACATCAACAGGTCCAGCAAGGCCATCACTGCTGCATGTGCCACCGCTGAATCGCCGCCATGCAGGCACTCCATCAACAGGGCCATCACATCCTCCAGGCTCTCGGCCAGAAGTTGCGGGTGGTGGATGCCAACACGCCTCAGCGTCAGAAGTGCCGTCAGCAGGGTGGGCACATCCTGCCTGCATAAAGTAGGGCACCATGCCAATGGAGTAGGTGAGTAGTGCTGGTGTCAAGGGGTAAGTAAAGGGAAGTATCTTGCTAAGCATTTGTAACCGGTTCCACGTGCCCCAAACTTTCAGCTCGCTAACACATATCAACCTGCACCCATATCATGCACAGCTATCTGCCACAAGCCAAGATTGCATGCACATGTGAAGAGGTGCTTGCCTTCCAAGCATCCCAGCTGCATCCGCCAGCGCGTGCTCCGGCTGCGCCAGCGGCAGCAGCTTGGATCGTGGCAGCAGGACTAGCTCAGCAGCTGCCGCAGTGAAGTCCAGCTGGGGTGGTGCCGCTTCTGCGCTCAACGTTGGCTGCAAAGAGGGAGGCATAGGCAATTGATGGGTGAGGATGACTTTATCTGCACCCTTCCCTGCATTGTCACTGCATCGCAGCTGGTTGCATCTTAACCTGCATCCTCCCCTGCAATGTCACTGCATCGCAGTTGGTTGCAACAAAACCAGTAATGTGGAGAACAAAATTATCCCTTGCAACAAAGGTTTATCGCTGACAGCATACCTGCTGCTTGGGTGTTATTCGTTCACCGCTGTCGCCACCCGCCTTGCCGCTGCCGCAGGAGAAGAAGGATGACAGCTGGCTCAGCCGCTGCTGCTTCAACGAGACCTCCGCCCCTCCCAACAGCGCTGCTTGACTGCTCTCTTCTGGAGGCTCCTGGATGCTGCTTCTGCTCCTGCCACTGTCAGTGAGAGAAGGGCCCCTGCTGGCGTCTTCTGCAGCCGGCAACTGAAGGCTGCTATCCACTGCTGGTGGCTGGTCCTGCTGCGTGGCACCCGCCGATCCTGCACCCTCAGCTGCCGCTGTGCCATCTGTCGCGTCCATTACCTGGCTGACAGATGCGTCTGCTGGCAACAAGGGATTGCTGCTGGCCGCTGGCTGACTTGGCATGTCTTGCGATGCTGCGGGGTGCCAGCTGTCGCCGCCTGAGGCATCTGCTGTCGTGCTATCAGTGTTAACGACTGCCTCATCTTTCACTGCCGCATGTGCTTCCGCATTGTCCTCCTCACCGCCTACAAACTCTGATGGGGGCTCTGTTGCGCTCCCTAGCGCCGGCTCATTTGCCGGCTCGGCAGCTGCGGCGTAGACAGGGCTGCCTCCAGCCGATTCACGGGCGGCGGCTTGCAACCCGTCTCTCTGTGGCTGCACGCCGTCCTCTGACGCAATTGGGTCGGCCTTAGAGCCCTGCTGCTGCTGTTGCTGCTGCCTTTTGTCAGCTTTGGACACTGTGACCTCGCTGTCGTCGGCCCCTTTCACCGCGGCGATAAGCGGTTCAGCCTTTTCGCTATCTCCAGCGGCGAATGGCTGATTTCGGTGCTTCATAGGGACTGCCCTGGCCGCTTTGACCGTGACGCTCTCGGCGTCCGGCGAGGCGGGAGGCCGAGAACCTAAACAGAAGCAACCCATGCTGGCGAATGTCGCGAGATCTGCAACCGTGGTGCATAGGCGGTATGCCGCCCGAGCGCGCTAACCACAGTTTACACTTTCCACCTTGACGCCGCGGCCACCACTGCTCCTCCACCTGGTAGTATGGTGCTTGCTGAAGGAGTAATTTACAGGTGGCCACATGCGAATCACAACAAAACTCCCACGCATGGAAATACGAGGGCAGTCGTGCAACAAAAGGTGTGCCGGCAAAACATGCCCGTCTCAGGGTGCAGCCAGCACCACCCCTGATGGTAGCTCCACTTGCCTGCCAAACAGCCCGCAGAAGGTCATGTCAATATTTGGCCAGCTGTGCGGGTCACCATACTGCTCCATCAAGTTCTCCTGCATGGCAGCAGGGAGGGAGGAGGCACCAACAGTAAAGCCCCTGCACGTTCCTTGCGCAGCTCTGGCACATGCACGGTGGCGGAAAGGGAGTTATGAGGCTTCGTCGATCTATGCAGGCTAGCGCCTGCGGCGCCCAGAACCCCCTTCGTCGATCGTCTGTGCGTGGTACATTTCTGTGGCAAAGTCTTCGTCGAATCACCGTTGTTTTGGCGTCGACGAAGGGTCTCAGACACCGTGGGCACATGCAACCCTGGACTATTGCAGCACACCGGTGTGTGGGCGAAGCGCAGGCACAGGCCATGCTGTCTCCCTGAATGAATCCAACACCCCCAGAGTGCCAGCATTATGGAAAACTTCCCGAGAGTTGTGAACCCACCTGATTGATGAGCTTGACGAGCAGCATGTTAGCACCCACAGGTCGGCTGAGTGGCACACGCAGCCGGCTGCGCGCTCGTGTGTTGCGCCGCGACACCGTCCGCAACAGCGTGTCCGCTGCGCTGGCATGCGCACCGCCCTGCTGCGCGAGAGGCACAGCACCAGCAGGCGGCGCCCCAGCCGCTCCCGCACCGGCAACAGGTGCTAGATCAAAGTGCTCCTCCAGGGCACCCTCCTCATCTTCCTCGCTGCTGCTGCCCTCATCCATCTGGTCAAAGGGCAGGCCCTCACCCGCAACAACAACATCCTGCTCCTGTACAGCAACGGACCAGTGCAGGCCAGCAGGCGGTGGCGCCAGTGCCATGGAGCACCCACGTCAAACCTGCCCAGCAGCTTCCCGTGTGCAACAAGGCATTGAGGGCAGGGCATTGACGGTCATCCTGGGTACATTGCGTGCAAGCCCAGCACACCACTGTTTGGCAGCACCCACAGGCTGCCCAGCCTCACCTGCTGCAGGTCAGCTCCAAACTCGTCCTGGGCCCAGTGTTGCAGCCAGGCGCCTGGGGCCTCAGCCGCCTCATCCATCTCAGAATCGCTGCCCTCTGCCGCGACAACACAAACGGCGGAACAGCAACGGGTTGCAAGCGCGCTTGGGTACACATTAGCCGCACAGGCAGTGCTACACAAGTCAAGCCCTACAGCTGTGCCCAACTCATGTGCAGAGCCAGCTAGCACAACAAGGCCACACCTGAATCGCTGTCATCCATATCAACATTGGCACCATTACCACCCGCCTCCTCATCGTTGCCTTCGCTGCTTTCCTCATCCTCATCATCCGGTCCGTCCGCTGCCGCGGCAGCAGCCTGCAGCACAGCAGCTGCCCCACCTGCCCCAGCTGCCGCCACCATGCCAGGCGCCCCTGCTCCCAGCAATCCGTAGCCCGCAGGCACCGGCACGCCGTCTGCAACAGCCGCCCCTTGCTGGTGTGGCTGCCAGGCCGCGGGCATGCCAATCGCCACTGCTTGTTGGTTGTGCTGCAATGCTGGCCCCTGCTGCTGAGCGTCGGGGTGGGGCGCTGGTGGGGCCATGTGCTGCTGCTGCTGTTGCACCTGCCCCGGCCCCTGCTGCGCTTGTGCTATCAGCCACTGGTCGTTCGGCAAGAGAGCCGCAGCCCCAGCAACTGGCTGGTGGTGTTGCAGCTGCAGTGGCTGCCCAGCAGGTGCTGGCACATGGTGGCTGCGGGTGGGCGGTGGTCCTTGGTGCCGCACCGTTGCCTGCGATCCATACTGATCAATCAGCTGGCGGTAGCGCTGCACAAATGTGGTCGCCTCCTCTGCTGAGTGGAACTTAAACCACAGCAGGGGTTTCCAGCATACTATGCCAGCTGGCGACACCTCAGGCTGCTGGGCCTGGCTGCTGCCCGCGTCCCCTTCTGCTGCAGGCTCTGCTGCTGCTGCTTCACGCGATGAGCCAGCCACAGTTTGCTGCTCAGCTGAGTTAGCGCTGCTAACGGCCAACACGCTGTCCCGTCGGCTGGTCTGCACCGCTGCTGCCGCTGCTGCTTCCGCCTGCTTTGCGGCTGCATCCGGGCTTGTGTCAAACTCATGCCACACCCCCGCCACAGTCTGGTCGGTAGCTACAATGGGCGGCAGGAGCCCCAGTGCTGCTGCGCGCTGCACCTCGCCTACCTCATGCATGCCATTGAGGGCGGTGCAGGCGGGCTCTGTTGACGCGCGCTGCAGCAAAGCCAGGATTTCCTCTGCGGCCCACCCCGCCACCTTACTATGGTCTAGGGAGCCCAACAGCACAGCACCAGCTGCAGCAGGCGGCACACAGGCAGCCCTCACGTAACAAGAGGAACACCAGGTAGGCAGGGAGAGGCCCACTTCTGCTGGCATTGATGGGGGCACACGATTAAGAACAGGCCAGGCTAACCCCCGCGAAGGCTGACTGGTACACACAGCCAATCAGAGGCAGGGGGCGCCGCTTGCTGGTTTGGTTGCTTGCCTGCTACTGGGCAGGTGAGGGTGCCAGCTCGCGATAGAGACACCTCGTGCACCACCCCTGCGGACAAAGAGTGGAGAACTGCAAGTTCTGTGCGAGGCACACTCCAAGGGCTTGAGCTGCTACAAAAGGTTCAACACACGAGGTAAACATAGAAGCAAAACCAAAGCACCTAAATAACGCAAGCAGAACCAAAGAAAATGAGGGCTGCAGAAAGGGGTGCAAGGCAAATGGTAGCACCAACCGAACTCATGGGCAGGCAAAAAAAGTACCTGCCAGTCGCCTGCCTGCCCCTCCAGTCAGCTTGGGCACAACATCTGTGTCGAACATGATGTTAGCATCACCAGGCGGCTTCAGCATGGCTGCCTTCATCACGCCCGGTCGGTCCAACAGCCACTGCGCATCCTTGATGTGGCGGGAGGTGGCAGCCAATCCTCAAGACATTTGACAGTGGCAACGAAGCACAGCATAGTATCAAGCTTGACAGCTGAGCCCACGACATGTGCTGGGAGACGGGGGCATCGAAGCCGCAGCCCTCCGCTCCCACCTGGCCCAGCAGTCCCACCGCATACAACCCCGCCTGCCGCTACCCGCCCACCGCCAGCAGCGGTCAATGCCCCCGCCCAACCACCTGGTGTACTGCCAGTATTTTCTGCTCCTCCGCCGCCATACGGTCGTGTGGTATGTCAAACACCAGCAGCCGCCCCAACGCGTGCTCCGCCTGCATCGCATTGACAAGATCCCTGCGCCCCACGCGCACATGGACAGGGTTGCAATGAGACACAGGCTGACAACTCCCCCGGAGGGCCATGCCAGGTAGCAGGGGGTGGTGGGATGGATGAAAAGGTCGCACACCTATCTGACACATGCTACGCAGACGATGCAGCATGACAGGGAGAGCACATTCACTCAGGTGGATTTAAAAGCCAACAGCAATTCAGCGGTCCCTTCTATTAACCCACACCACGCACTTGCAAACAATGTTGCTACAGATGTTACACGCATGCACGCGGACGCGCTTTGTGTGCGC
>JAAMXP010002705.1:16020-42654 GCA_019693395.1 Ettlia oleoabundans | reverse complement strand
CCCCCCCCCCCCCCCCTTCTTACTTGAAGAACCCCTCCAGCTGCATGTCTGTCCAGTCCTCCAGTATATGCATGATGTCATCCGGGTCACGCCCATGCGCGGGCATCTGCTTCATGTGAGGAAAACCAGGGGATTAGGTGGATAGATGAATGGGGCCTGGGAGACACCAGGTCCCAGGAAGTATTCAAGGGGCATTGGAAGGCACAGTAGGTGCGAGGTGGGAGAGGAGAGGGCAGTGACCAGGGCAGCATGGAAGAGGCTTTCTGTAGCTGAGGTGGGCTTAGTGTCAGCAAAACAACGTGCATGGTGATGGTGACAACCCACCAGACCGTGATGCTGCTCTGCAAACTACCAGCCAGGCTGCAATGCAGTGCCTGCACCTGGACATTCAAAATGAGGGCTGCTGCATAGCGGCAGCGCCGGATCATGTACTGCCGCACGCGGGCATATTCTACGTCACGAGGGACCTCCCCATCCTGCAAGCAGCCACCCACGACCCACCACAACGGGCCGCATGCCTCACTAGCAGTGCAACCAAGAGGGACAAACGTGGTCCAGAGGTTGGGCAGCCCCAGGAGCCGCAGTTATATCAAATAGCTTATCAAATAGCTTGGGAAAGTGCCTGGCATTAACGGCTGGCCACCCCAGGCAGCTTACACAAAATACATTGCACTAAAGCCTTGCCCGCCCATTTCCACCTGCGCCACAAGCAGCACTCAGATGGGGCTTGCGCCGCCGCCGCCGCGCGCGCGCGCCCCCCCCCCTCTTTCGACCCCCTTGCTGCCCCGTATAAAAACAACCACATGCCCCGTTCTCGCCCGCAGAAACTGGCGGTCAGCACCCACCAGCATCAGCGCAATACAGTCGGCGTTGTGGGAGCAGTTGGAGCAGTAGGGTGCCTTGTCGGGGCGGAACAGGTTGTCCACAAAATAGTGCATGGCATCCTGCAGAACAGGCAGGGTGGAAAGGATCGCTAAATAGTAGCACTGTTGTTTGGCTGAGGTGGGCTTCCAGCTCCAAGCAGACATGACACAACTGAGGTGCATGCCACTGACATCCGGGAATGAGCGAGCGTCCCCTTCCCCACCTCATCCACCCCTCCGTTAACAAATACACCCTGAAAGCGAAGCTGCTGGCTCCTGCTGGCCTCAAACGTGCGCCTGGCGAGGCGAACAAACAGGCCATCCTCGGCAGCCACAAGGGACTGCAGGCATGCGGATGAGAATCAGACAGCATTGCAGTCGGCATGCCGCACTCAACTTTTGTTGCTGCAGTGCAAGTCACAACTGTGGCATTAGTGTGACTATGATAAACAATGAATCATTTCGCTTCAACCCGTTCGTACTGCACTTCCATGCGTGCCGAACCTTGCACACAAACCGCGTCCACTGCCACAGCAAGCAGCCTTACTTGGCTGGAAGACAAACCTGCTGCAAGTCCTGCAGGCGTTGTTGACCTTACTCCCCAGTCATTTTGGAATAAGTATCTACTTGCCTTCAAGTTCAGGGAAAATGTTTCACGCAACTTGGCCAGCCAAACCCTTTCAGAGGCATCCAGCAGGCGGGCGGTGGCGGAGCATGTCGCCCGCAGCGCCAGCAGGTCCGTAGGGCTGCAGTGTACAAGCACCTCCTCCAGCGCATCCCGATTTAAGGCTGTAATCAAACTGAGGGACTCCCTCTGGCCCTGGGCCTCCATCCGGACGTCCCGACACAATCCGTCCCTGTCGGTGATCCTTCGCAAAGGTCAGGACGCTCGTGACACGCTGCACAACGCGCAGCGGGTGGAGACGCTTGGGCAACGCACTCGGGGGACTTCAATGTCTGCCTTCCTTCTTCTGGCGCCTAGCTGGAACCTCGCTGATCTGAAGCGCTCTGCACGGTTGAGGTTTGCTGCCCTCATCGTCTCCTTGTTCCCTATTCGTGTTGCTCGCCTTCGTGCCCACTCATTGTCACATCACTGCGTGGGAGCCCTTTGCACCCTTGCCCAGCGTTACAGGAGCCGTCGAGCCTGTAATACCCTTTTTCAACAGGCATGGCACAGCAGGGAGCTCCCTCAGTGGACCATGGCAGGGTAAGTGGCGGGCCTTATTGGGTGCTTCGACTCGGGCGGCTCTAAACCCCCGTTTTTTACGCGTAGAAGCTGAGGTGGGACCTCCCTTACATTGCAGGAACCTTGCCCAGACAGGTGGGCAGCGCAAGCACTGGCATGTGCATGGCAGGCGGCCTGCACCGCCCCACCATCTGTGCCTCAGCTTCTGCCCCTTCCCTGCTGCGTTCATGCTACTGTGAAGCTCCAAGCAGTCAATCTGCGAAGAATATTGATCCTGCAGCCTGCGAGTTGTTTGGGTTCTATGCAAGTTGGGCCCTGCTAAGCATTCGCAGCTCTGAGGTTGCTGAAATGCCTGCCAGGACACCTTCGTAATTGTTTATTGAACACTTCAGGATCCTGGATGATGTGGGCGGCGCCTTTGGAATGGGTGCTGTGGGCGGCGGCTTGTGGCACCTGCTCAAGGGCATAAAGAACAGTCCCAGCGGGCACCGCTTTGTTGGCGGCATAGGCGTGCGTGCTCAGCATTGCCTGGTTGATGCATGTGGCCCGCCTGGGCTTCACACTTTGGTCTTCATACCTTGGACCCTTCACTGGCGAACGTATTGTGTGCACATGCTTAATGGACTGCTGTACATGCTGCAAGGAGTCATACTCCCATGCCGCCGTCGGCCGCTTGTTCTCATGCATTTGCCGCCCTTCTTGTGCAGGCCATCCGGCGAGAAGCGCCACGCATTGGCGGGAGCTTTGCTGTGTGGGGCGGCCTCTTCAGTACTTTTGATTGCACGCTGGTGGCGGTTCGCAAAAAGGAGGATCCTTGGAACAGCATTGCAGCAGGGGCACTGACAGGTATACTGCATCTTTTGCAGTTCCAGATCTTTTGCAGGTGGAAAGGCAGGCACCAGCCTGCCAGCACAGGGCTTCTGCTTACGCGGCTACCCTCGTGTGTGGGTGTGGTTTTGTTCTCCTGCCCCAGGCGGTTTCCTGCAGCTTCGCACGGGCCTCAGGTCGGCGGGCAAGTCGGCTGTGTTTGGCGGCGTACTGCTGGCCATGATTGAAGGGGTGGGCATCCTACTTACACGTGTTACAGCACCGCCTCCCGCACCAGGTGCGCCTGTGCGCCTTCAAGGTCGGTGCACAGTTACTTCAGACAGTTTCTCAAGGCTGTGCAGCAGCTTGATGTTCTATAGTATGGCCACTACTTACCACTGCATTATCACAATGTGGGGTTGCGCTTCTTACGCGACGCACTTGTGCCTTGCTGTGCCTGCGTGGTGGTGCAGTGCCCATGGTTGAGATGCCAGGTCCCAGTCCCAGCAGCGGCAAAAGCATGGGGGCGCAATCGGGGGAGATGCCAGCAATACCGCCACCCATCGCAGAGCCTGCAGGTGAGTCGTGGATGTAAAGCAGCTAGCTTTCTGGGCCAGCGCACGGGCCAGCGAGCATTTACTTTGGCAGGTTGTTGCATAGGCATTTAAAAATGTCTTCCTGGGGGCATTTGCCCTTGCTCTTGACTCAGCAGGGCAGGTGCATTCAACCGTATGCACTCTTGCTACCCATTCCTGCTGCTGCAGCAGAGCCCGCAGCAGGGAGCAGCAGCGGCGGCTGGTTTGGCAGCTGGTTCAGCGGCGGCAAGAAGGAGGAGGACAAGGCAGCGCCCACAGGGGCCACAGACCTGTCTGAGGACCGTTTCGCACCGCCACCCATGCCGCATTTTGGCGGTGGCAGCCCTGAGCCACAGTTCCGCTGAACTGCGCTGAGCTGAAGCAGCTGCATGTCAGGCACGGCGCCATGGCTCAATGGTGCCCCGATTGGCGTTGGCGCCAGCGCAGCTTGCCTAGCCCAGCATAGCACCAAAACCGGTGCAGGTTGGCGCATAACATGCCACAATTCCTACCCATTCTTGTTTCCTGCACCTGCTGCTTTGTCAACCTTCCTTGCTGTGCGCACACTGTCGGATAGCCTCGTGTGCCTCTCAGCTGGGGCCTCTTGTCCGCCTGCTGTTCTTCAATCTTTGCATTTGATGTAGCACCTGCTTGCCACGGTTGGTTGGTGATGTTGCCTACGTTTTGCTTTCCTTCTCCCCTCTGTTTGACAAAACATTGACAATAGTAAACCAAGCGAGTCTGGTCGCTATATTTCAAGGCAAGTAGTTGGGGGGTGGGTGGGGAGATATCTGCCTCAGCAAGATTACAACGTAATGGCAAGATCCTCCCACCACATTGAATGAGCGGGGTTTTGCATCAACAATATGGACCTCCAATATCGGATATGAGTACCAGTTCTTCACATAGAGCGCAGCGCGCAGATCACCGCCGCCAACAACGCAGGCGTTGCGCTCACACCGCGCGTGGCTGTGTCAGTTATTTTCAATCAACACTACCACCAAAAATGCTTGGGAGCCGTGCTAATCAGGCTCTTAGTCAAGTAGCCTTTGAATGAAGCCATTCCCTTGCCGAGCCTTGTTGCACGACCATTACAAAGCCGAAATATGCTGGCGGCTTTAAAGAGACAGCAGTTGGTGGAGGGGCTGCACTCTAGTGACTCGGTCACCCGACTGCAGGTCGGCTTTCTCATAGCTGCCTGCCGTCTTTGTCGAGCTGCTTTAACAACAACACGAAACTTTGAGCGATGGCCCCGCTGATCCTGGGGCGAGGCAGCACGGGGTTGCGTTGCCGCCCGTTCCGCCGCTTTGCCCCCCACGCACTACCGCCATTTCTGTGGTGCAGGCATTACGTGGCATCAAGAACTGCGTAATTGGCAACAAGCGTCAGAAGTTGCAATACATCCAGCTGGGTGCGGTGCAGTTGGTGGTTGCGACACTGGCCGCTCCCACCGCCGACGCCGCACAGCTGGTACAGGCAGCGGCAGCGCTGGGCAGCTTTGCTGCGACTGATGAGGGGCTGCAGGTGGTGCTGCAAGAGGGCGGCATTCCTCGCCTGCTTCACGTGCTTCAGAGCAGCCAGGACGTCAAGGTTGTGGAGGCAGCAGTGCGGGCTCTCAAAGCGGTTTGCAGGGTGAGTGCTGTCGCTGCCTCTTGTGTGGTGAGGGGTGGGGTGAGGTGTTGTAGGGTGCCTGCGAACGCAAACTTGCTCCAACTGCTGCATGCGACTCTGTAAACTTGTCCCTCTTCGCCCACCATCGTTGCTAACTGGCTGTTTGTTGATGTTGCTTGTTGCTGAGGCCCCCGTGTTGCACCTGTTGCAGTCACCGGCTGCACCCACTCGAGACATCCTGGCAGCCCCTGGTGTGCTGCCACTCCTTGTGACACTCCTCAGTTCCAATACCAGCAATGTAGCAGAGTCAACAGCTTCAGTGCTGGCCTGCTGCTGCAAGGACGCAAAGGAACAGAGCGCGGTGGCCGCAGCAGGCGCTGTGGCGCCGCTTGTAGCGCTGCTGTCCTCACCACAGCGTGCAAAGCAGGAGGCTGCACTGGAGGCGCTGGCAGCGCTCACCCAAGGCAATGCAAACACATCAGCTGCTATGGTGCAGCATAGTAGTGTGGTGGGCAGTTTGCTGCGAGCCATCAAGCAGGGCGGGAACCCGCACACCCGTTTTGTGGCGGCAGCCTGCCTGGCCAACCTCAGCCGCAACCTGCCACTTGGGCACACAAAGCACAGCCAGCAGGTGGCTAGCACATGGGCTTGCATGGCATGCATTTGGATCGCAGCATTCATTCATAAACACGCCCGAAACATGAAGTCTGCCAGTAAGCCTGCCATGACTGCTCTAGTGTCGCTCTGTGCTGTCCCGTCGTCCACCCTTTCATGCCGCGTCATCTGCCTTGGGGGATGTCTTCCCTATCCGCAGGACTTACAGCAAGCCGTGCTGCCTGTGCTGGTGCGGCTGCTTGGGGAGGCAGGGCTGGCTGAGGATGTGCCGGGTGTGCTGTGCGAGCTGGTGAACCACAGCGTGGACCTGCAGCAGGCAGCAGCAGATGCCGATGGTATTGGCAAGCTTGCGGCCATCCTCAGGCACGTGGCACAGCCGTGCACACATGCATCCTCACACACACATGGGCATGTTTGGGGGCTTCGTTTTCAGCCCATTTACTTGCTGGCTTGCTGGTTGACTGCCTGGCTGGCAACTTCACTCCTGCTATAAGGGGATGATGGCTCAAGGTGTCCTGCATGGGAATGCCTGCAGGGAGCCATCCCGGCCCCCCCAGGTGGTGCAAGGTGCGCTCCGCTGCCTGGCCACGCTGTGTGCCGATCGCGAGGAGCACCGGCGGCATCTGGTTGAGGCAAAGGCGCTGCCACATGTGAGACCAGTCAGCTGCCAGCATGACGCGTAATGCACCTCTAGGGGCAGGCAGATGGAAAGGCAGGCAGCCCAGTGAGCTCATATTGGTCATATGCCTTGCATGACATAGGACGGCTGCACATCGCATCATGCGACCACAACTACGGATGTTACCCGGAGAGTTGCCCATGCGGAGTGCAATCTGCACAGTAGAGGTGTATCCCCTTGGCATGTTGCGGTGTTGCATCAATTGTCTTGATCCCCCGCAGGTCGTGGCTTCCTTGTCAGACTCGCGACCTCCCATTCGAGCTGCCGCCTGCATGTGCATGCGCAGCCTGTCGCGCAGCACCAGGCTACTCAGGTGGGACACGAGGGGACCTGAGATGGCATCCAGCCAGCATAAATTTAGTGCACCCAGTTACTGTCCCGCAGCCGGCACTGGCGACGGGCCTCAACTGCAAGCCAGCGTGCACACGTGCCTTAAACCCACACAGCCTCTAGCCAGCTCTCAGCACCGACCAACCCAAACCCCATGGCTTTTCCTGCCTCCCTGCTCGCTCCCCCTTGATTCCATCTATTGTACATGCCGTGTAGGGGTCACCTAGGCGACATGGATGTGGCGGCGCCGCTGCTGTCACTAGCAGCTGGCCCTGATGCCGAGGTGGCGGCGCAGGCGGTGGGCACCCTAGCCAACATGGCGGTGGAGTTCTCTGGTGTGAAGGAGCAGCTGCTGGCACATGACGGCCTGGCGCGCTTTGCCTCGCTGGCCGAATCTATGCATGCACAGTTGAGGCTGCACGGCGTGTGGGGCCTGTCCAGCGTTGCCTACATGGCGACGCCAGAGGTGCGTTCGCATGGTATGGGTGGCGTGGCAGCGTTGGGACGGATGGGGAAGAGACGTCGTCGTGAAAGGTCAGGTGCATGCGGTTCTGTTGCTAGCGCTGGGAGGGAGTGACCGAGCGCCGGTAGCTGGCAGAGGCAGTGAGGGGGGCTTGGGTGATCGGCAGCTGGAAGGAAGTCGTACGGCAGGCTGTGCCTGGCAGGCTGTGTGCAGCCACCCTCATTTCTCCTGTGCCTGTGAACCCCATGTCTGCTGCACTGCGGCACTTGCATGTGCTATGGTCCGCACCACGTGTGTGCAGGTGAAGCAGGTCATCACCCAGCAGCTGCCCTGGAGCAGCGTGGTGGCGCTACTTCAGGACTCAGAAGTGGAAGTGCGGGTGTGTCACGCTGGAAAGCTTGTGGAGTTGGGTGGGTGGGTGTGGGTATGGGTGGGTAGTGCGAGGGCTCCCTAGAGATCAGCAAGGGAGCAGGGCGTCGAGCGCAGTGCCAGGGGCACATCCTAACCAGCCTGTGAGGCGCAGTACTAAACTGCAGCAAAGGTGGCGGGGCTTTGCAATATGCACTGTGGCGGCAACAGAAGGTGTGGCAGGCCCCCTTAAGGTGCCCCCCACCCCCCGCCCCCCAACACCAGCCTTAAGCCACCGCGCGACCTTCTGGCTTAGCCTGCCTAACCCCGTCGGCCGCATGCCTTCCTGCAGGAAAAGGTGCTGCTGCTGCTGCGCAACATGGTGTACAACAATGAGGTGGGCAGTGAATGGGTGGCCGTTATGGCTGATGAAGCGCACACAACCGTGCAAGCCCGTCAGTCAAACCGGCTCGTCAACTCCTACAAATCAATTATTCTTTGAACTACAAAACAGCAAATCACAAAATATAATATTTTGCATTCCCAGCCCGGGCTAGCCCGCCCCTTGTCCTGTGTGCCCAGCGGTGCATGTCACTACTTTGCCCTGTTGCCCTCTCCCTCGCCATGTGCAGCAAAACATCCAGGCTGCTCTGGACTGGTCTGGCAACACGCTGCTGGAGGCAGTGCGTGAGTTGTTGCAACGCAGCCAGGATCATGCAGGGGTGAGCGCCCGTGTTGGCAGCGCTGGCTGGAGGGGGGAGGGCGCCTCCCGTTGGGCACATGGAGCAGGGCAGGGTCTGAGGTTGTGTCTGCAACTGCTACCAATCTGCTTTCATGGATGTGTGAGTGCCTTACCACATATCGTATCCCAACAACTGCCCTGCTACTGGGTGTTTGCCGATGTGGCCTGTGTTAACAATGCCCACCTGAGCAATGCCGCGTCTTGTACCCATACTTTTTCCCTGACCGTCTGGTGCAGCTGAGGCAACATGCCATGTATGTTGTGGTGAATATCGCCAGCAGCACAGCAGCGCACAAGGACGCAATCATGCGGTCGGGCTGGCCCGCCTTGCTGGTGCAGCAACTTGGGTAAGATGTGGGCTGGCGGGCCCTGCCGCCGTAACCTATATTCGCGCCAACTGCCCAGGCTGCTCTATTCCTTTGTTTTGCTTCGATCTGCCTGTTTATGCAGCCTTAGGGCCCACCAGCGTGGCCGCATGCATGGTCCGCAGGATAACTAGAACAGGCACGGAGAGGACTGGTCTTGCATGCTGCCCTCTTCAACTGCGCTGTATGCACCACTTCTCTGCTCCACTTTGCCGGTGCAGGGACGCGGATGAGCGTGTGCGGGAAGCAGCTTTGTGGGCAATCATTAATCTGACATGGAGGTAGGTGGGTGGGTGGGTGGGTGGGTGCGCTGACAGACGCCCACGCTGTTGCCAGCAACTGTGCATATGAGGACTAGCAGGGCAGGGTACAGCTGTGTTGGCAAGTTACGTTGCCAGTGTGGGCAACAGAGAGCTGTCTCTGCTTGTTGACTGCGGAACTGCACTGTGGCACGCGCTGGTCCCTGCGCCTGCAGTGATGGTGAGGATGTTGGTGGAGCGGTGGCACGGGTGCATGAGTTGCGGCTACTGGGTGCTGAGGACCAGTTGAAGAGGTGGGTGAAGTTCATCTGTGCATGAAGCTGTGCTGAGTCACGTTCCCAGCATGCATGCATGGCACACAGCGCCCTCCTGCCACCGTCGCCGCTCCTCCATCCATGCCGGCCGACGTTTCGTGCCACCTGTGGTGCTGTGGTGTGCAGGTTGGAGCATGACGAGTGCACCTTGGTGAAGGATCGCGCCGGCACCGCACTGGAGCAGCTGAGGGTTCTGGGGGCCGCGCAGGGTGGCGGCCACATGGAACAGGTCGATGACGTCATGGAAGCCGTGTAGTGATGTGCTTCTGGCTCAGGGTTCGTCCTCATGCTATTGTGACGTGTGCTGCCATCACACAAAGCTAAGGTGCAGCGCATTAAGAGAACTGGGTTGCAAAAAAGCACGCCAGCATTGGGTGCGGTTGTTTGCAGCACCCTGGCATGCTGGCCATGCAGTTGCCGTGTGGTTGGTGTCAGGGTTTTTACTTTGCAGCTCACGCAGTACAGCTGCTTCGTAAGGAATATTGCCCGGAATTGCGTGCAGCCAGGCAAAGATGTGTTGTGGTTGACCTTGGCGTGCCATCCATTTGGCACATGTCACAGTGATGACAGCGGTAGGTGGTAGCATAAGACTGCGCCATATATTGATGCCAATGAAAGGACTGTGCTGCAAGGTTCACGGCAAGTCAAGAGGACAAAAGTCCTGTCGGCCTGCAAGTTGAATCAGTTCTTGAGCGGCCACCCTTTCTTGCTGAGTGCGGTGCCGCCAGCCTGGTGCACACCTCCCTAATGAGACAGGATGCGGCCATCTTCACACGTTTTTTTAGCCCTTTTCCCCTTCTCCATACTCATCTCAGCTGCAAAGTCAAAGCAGGTCTTCTCCAGCCAGAGTGACCAGCTTGTGGCAGCCAGCCCGCATTGAAAGATGGCCGCAAGCTTCAAGCTGCCATCGCCACCACAACGTACATCACATCATTATGGGGCGCTGATCAGTCGCAGTGGACGCAGATGGGCGCTGCGGGGGAGCGCGCCCCCGGACAGCGCGCCACCCGTTCGGCGGTTGCAAGCAGCAGGCAACCCTCGCTCCGAAGCGCAGCAGTCGTATCTCCAGACGCCAAGCGACGCTGATGGCCATCCCGTCGCTCACACGCAAGTCCCGTCTCCAAGTCCAGCAGATGCCGGCACAGCACCACCGCCCTGCGCCCGCACACAGCAGCAAAGATTGCATGAGATTCTGGCATTCTGCCTTCCGGTCATTGTGGTGCCACTAGCAGACCCGGTGAGTGGTATTTGGCAAGCAACACCGTGGCTGTCTGCTTCAGTTGTCCCAACTGCTGCCTTGGCTGCGCCTCAATACTGCTAGTGCTGTGCCAGTCGCGTGATACCACCCTTCAGTTCATGCCATGCAGATCATGTCGCTCATCGACACCATTGCACTAGGACGCATGGCAGGAGCACTGCAGCTGGCAGCGCTGGGCCCCTCATCCTTGCTGCTGTCCTTTTCTATCTACCTTCTGTTTGGGCTGGCAGTTGGCACCGTTCGGCTCATTGCCGAGAGGCTCAAGGACGACGACGTGCCGGCAGCTGCCACTGCCCTCTCCACCTCGCTGTTCCTGGCAGCGACAGGCGGCACATGCATAGGAGCGCTGTTCCTGCAGTACGGCAAGCAGTTGCTGCAACTGACAGGAGCGGATGCCGCTGTGCTGGCTTATGCCACCAAGTACCTCCGCATCCGCGCCCTGGCGCTGCCTGCAGTGATTGTGGCGCAGGTGGGCAAGCTGGCGGTCTTCGTTACTCTTGTAGAAAGGCACTCCGCCCGTGCTGTTCGGTTGTGTCAGTCCCACTATTTGTACCCGCCAGGTGATTACTTGCCTGTGCTGTTCAAAGCGGGATTTCACTTTGACAGCTGTAAGTTTAACCCCTTTTTGCTATATCTGGAGGTGCAGGTTGCACAGGCGGGCCTGCTGGCCCAGCGAGACAGCCTGTCGCCTTTCCGGATAGTGCTAGTGACTTCATGTGTCAGCCTAGCAGGAGACCTGCTGTTGATAGGGAAGATGGGCATGGGTGTGGCAGGAGCCGCGTGGACGACCATCTTGGCGCAGGCAAGGAGGAGGGAGCACAGCAGCGGTGTAAGACTGTACATGGATTGCATGCCACACCTATACAGAACACAATACATACTATCACCGGGCTTGCAGTGTGGTTCAGGCACGTTGTCGAGGTGTTTATTGTGCTGGCGCTGGTGCAGTACCTTGGGGCTGGACTGCTGCTGCGCGCGCTGCGACGCAGCCGTGTCGTGCCCACGCTTCGGATTCCATCGGCTCGCGAGCTACACGCCGTGCTCGACACTTTTGGCGTGCTAACCCTCTTCTACGCAACCAAAAACCTGTCCTACCTGCTGATCCAGGTGAGGGTCGGTGCACGCTTGTTGTTGCACCTCAGTGTGCGGCTCTAAGGAGGGCTAGGAAGAGGTCGGCAGTGCATCAAGTCTACCACCATGCTGCACTCTTGGGCAGAGTGCAAGACACAACCGCTTGGTCCCTCAATCATTGCACGTGTATGTTTTCTGCAGAGCACCGCGGCGCAGCTTTCGGCGCTTGTACTGGCTGCCCACCAGCCCATCTGGAGCCTGTGGACCCTCGTCTCCTTCACAAACACCCCGCTGGAGTCAGCGGCCCTCGCTTTCCTTCCGGCAGCTGCCGATTGCAGGGAGCAGCAAGAGACGGCTCGCCTGCTGATCACCTTGGGTGCGGCCAGTGGCCTGCTGGGGAGCTTGGTGGCTGTGGGGCTGCCAGGCCTGGCGCCCCACCTGTTCACTACTGACCCAGCCCTGTGGGCCCACATGCGGTCGGTGTGGCTGCCGGGCATGCTGGCCATGCTGTGCTGCGGCGTGGATGTCGCTGCCACGGGCTGCTTGATAGCCCTCAAAGATATGTCTTTCGTGGTGAGCTTGCTGTGCGGCAGCCAGGCGCGGAGCCCGTTACTTGAATATCTCTGGGTGCATGCAAATGCTACTCGCTGTTGTTTAGGTGCCTGGAAACTCAAAGTTTGCCTCAGTTTGAACCTGTTCATGCTGGACCTCTCCCGGGCAGGCACCTTGCCTCTATTCTTCCTTTTCAGCGCGTTGTTCTCACCAAGTTGCCCACTTGCAGGCGCGTGCCATGGCCACCTGCTTCCTGGTCCTAGCGGCATTCTTGTGGTGGGCTCGCCCCGCGCTGCCTGGCCTGCCGGCTGTGTGGTGGGGCTTGACCTGCTTCTTTGGCATGCGCGCCCTGCAAAGCGTGCCTCGGGCCTTGCGCAAGCTGGGACTATTGAGCAGCAGCGGCAGAGGCGGCAGGGAGGGTGGTGACGACGAGCAGCAGCTTGCACCAGCTGTGGCAGACTGACCTAGTGTTGCCCGTTGTATGCAGACAGCAACCACCAAACAAAAGATGACAGACAGAAACCACAGTAATTAAGGGCACATGTATTCGATGCTATGCAACCGGCTCCGCCCATGTACTTGAGTTACCTTCTGACTTATGTGGATGCCATATTGTGGCCCCTGATGCTCAGCAATACCACACAGCAGGGCAGGGAGTGCCATGCTGGCAGGTTATTACGGACCTTTGAACGGTATAGCATATTTTCCATGCATTCAAGCGGCCCCTGCAGGAAGGAATCGTTCTTGCAATGAAGGCGCAAGGGTTACAGTTTTGAGATTGAATATCCATTCCAGAACACCTTCCTGTCATGACATCTCCTGCACGGATGCAATAAATCAGCATGCAGCCGGAGGGGTAGTCATCAAACAGTGTGGCTGCCATCCCGCTGCCCAGCACAGACCCCGTGTGCCACCAGCCAGACTCTGCATCAGCAAGAACCCGCTAGGCTGTCACAGCACTCCACCTGTCGCCACAGCATGTCAAGGGCCTCCCTTGTACTGCAGGAGCATGCTGCAGCGCACCTTGCACCCATTTGTTGCCCAAGCCTGGATGTCAGGTCATATCGGCGGGGTTGCTGAAGTGCATGAGGTCCTTCCCGCACGCTGCGCAGCTGCCACCGCATTGGGCTCCATGTCGAGCAGCACAGCTCGTGCTGTGCATTGCAAAACGCATTCTCGCTACTAGTGACGATTTCAATGCAGCGATAGCATCACAAGTTGCAGGATGGCACAGAAAAGTTGTGCTGAGGTGCCTAACCCATTTCTTGCCCATTTCCCTGCCCAGTCACCCACCCACCGCCCGCCCAGCCCGTGACGACACGCCAACCCGCCTTCACATGGCATTGGCGCTGTATAAACAGCAATCCGCGGCTTCTGCGTGCCCCTCTGGCAGTCTCGCTTAGAAGAGATGGCACAGCGAAGTGGAGGTTTGGCAGCCGGCCTGGCCGACGGTCAGCGTTTACAATGCTGGGCTTACTGAAACATGCAGTGCAGTAGATAGGTTGAAATTACAAGCGCCTTTATTTCATGCGCGGCGGCGGTGGCTTCCAAGGGCAGGGCAAAATGGCGACAACTGCCACTGCTTAATCGTCATTTAAATGTCACATCCTCGCCCGAACCTCCTGCATTACATTGCACCGGATCCTAATTCTGAATGGAAGAGCTTAAGGGTGACTGATAGAGCTAAGATTCCATTGACTTCTGCTTGGCCTCGCCAAACCGCACCCCCTTTCCTTTCACGAGCTCTTGCGGCCGTCCCTTGCACACTCAGCGTATGGCACACCAGTCTGGTAGTGCGGTGTGAGTTTCATGAACATACCGCTGTGATGATATGTACCACAAAGCAGGAGCTTTGAGAGACATAGGTGGCTGAACCGAATGACAGTTTCCGCAAGCCCCGCAGCTTCCGCCAAGCGCGGTGGGAGCACAATGAAAGGACCCCATGAACCACTGCCCCTTAACACCCGGATTCTACAACAGGCCTGCCAAGACACCCTGAAATTGCCGTTCAACGTCCGATGTACCGGCAGCTGGCAGTACATGCCCGACAGAACTACCAACAAAGCCCGGTAGTGCCTAGTAACACACAGCATGCGCATATGCGACGTTGCGGCCATGATGGGACGGCCTCCAGCGCGTGTGCTGCTGCTTCTGCTCTGTGCCTGCGCTTGGAGCGGCGTCCAGGGGCAGCTGATTATTAGCAATGGTGGCGGTGCTGCGGAGGGAACATATGACCCCTGCGTTGCGCCCCCCACGGGAGTGAACATCGTGAGCCCCTGCCCACCCGCACGCGCTTGACCGCCAAGACGTTTCCCACTTGCTGATGCTGATCCTAAAGCTATCCCGTGCCTCTTGCAGGGGGACGCTTTCACCTTCGGCCTTGCTTTCTGGCCAGGCGGCACGCTGTCGCAGTGGTGCGCCCTCCTGCTCCTGCTACTGCCCTTGCACCACTGCTCAGCAGGCCAATTATGCAATCATAATGTTTCAAACTGAGTTTGGCCCTCCTCAAATTTCTGTCACCATGCAGGGGCTGGCAGTATAATGCGACGTCGGGGCAGCCGGGCCTGAACCCATGCCTACCCGATGAGGTCACTGTTCTGCCCAGTGGGGACCAGCCCAGCTATGCAGACTTCCTGGTGAGATGAGTGGCAGGCAGTTGTCCAGTACAATGTTGGGTCACAGCCCCAAGGCAGCTGACATTACAACCACAAAGCAACGTTGAGTGCAGCCAATGCGTATGCAACACCAGCTGCTCCTCGCATCCTTGGATGCCTCCTCACCAACCTGATGCCCTCGCCTGCACCTTTGTCCTGACACCTGTGCTGTGCCTTGTCTGAATGCTGTCAATGCTGGTGCGCATGTTGCAACTTTTTGCAGAACGCTTACGGCGTTGTGTTTGCCACCTACCGAGTCAAGGTGGACTCGCTCTCGGCTGTGCGGGTAACTCGCGCAGAAATGGACGCCATCTGGAGCCGCGTGCTGACGGACTTCAACAGCGGCAACAGCAACATGCAGCCAGTAATTTCAGTCATTGCCTTCCGTGGGCAGAACCGCAGCGAGCCTCACTACATCCGCAGCAACAGCTCAGCCCTCACCTCCGGGCAGGGAATCGTGGAGCAGCTGAGCCTGCTGGTGTCCTGGGACCGCGGCACCTTCAACGGCTTCACTTGGTACAACTCTGGGCCCTGCGACTCATGTGGCGGCCTCAGCTCCAGCACCTGTGTGCAGACGCAGTACGATCCAGATTACCAGCAGTACACGCAGAGCTCCTGCGCATGTGAGCAAGGGTGGGCAATGTGACAGTCACAGGCAGCCGGTTGTCATGCCTGGGGATTCTGTTGCAGCGACGTTGCGGAGCTAGGACATACCTGTGTCTGGACATCCTCCCAACTGCTTCTTTGGCAGCCGCTACCTGCTCATCCCATCCCTCCAATCGTTGTTGCAGGGGCTTTTGACACGTGCACGTGCAATGCCGGGCTGACCTGCCCCGCCAACAATTGCTCCACCACGGTGTATATGGGGCACCGTGGCAGCGACAAGTCAGGACGCTCCATGAACTCTGCCTACCAGATCGAGCAGATCAACAAGTTCTCAGTCACATCGTGGGTCTGGAAGATCATCAACGGGGTGCGTGCCGTGGCCCTGCTGCCGTCACCTGCATGCATGTCCCTCCGCCTCCTTCGTGCTTCCCGCTGCTCATCCGCGATATTTTTGTTTTGTTTCTCAACAACAGCTGCTTCGTAAGCAGCAGTCCAACCACCAGGGTGGGCAAACCATTCTGGGGATGGCTAACAGGGCAGCCAGCTTTTCCGTGTTTTGCCAATTGTGAGCTTTGACGAAAGGTTTCAACTCCCAAATTTTCATCACAACCCCCAAACTAGCCTGTGCCCCTGCTTGGCTGCGCCTGCTGCAGATCAACGATTTGCTGGGCAACGCAGGATCGGGTTCCGTTGGCAGCGGCACAGCGCAGGAGGCATCTGTGGTGCTGGGCGGCTCCACTGACGCAGAGCTGGCACAGGGCCAGGCTATCCAAGAGCAGCAGGGCCAGCCATTGGCAGAGACGGCGGCAGGAGCTGAGAACAATGCCGACTCGGCCCCGCCGGCGGACAGCAGTGAAGCGACATGATGAGCGTCTGGTGCCTCCACGCTGTTGCGCTTCCAGCCATGTTTCATTCGAGTTGTCGTTAAGTATGTTCCTCTATATTGTTGTTGCACCTCTGTTCTCTGAACTGTAATTGAACATTCACCTCTGAACGATTGAGGTTGGCTAGTCATGCCGGCATCTACCTGGAAGCCAGCACAGCCCGCAAAGCTGCTCGCCTTGATGTTTGCTGTATTCAGTCAGAGATAGCGTTCTTACAGAGGCGAAACATGGCACACAACAAACCATTCCCTCTTCATGCAACCACAACCTCGACCCCATCGACCGAGGCCCGTGCGAAGGGCCCAGAGCTGGAGGTCGGTACTTTCGATATAGGGCCTGAGCACATTGGGGCATACAACCCCAGCCCTCTGCAGGCCACCTCGTCCAAGGGTAAGGAGGGACCGGAGGAGTGCTGGCGTTGGGTTACCACGTGTGAAACTTGGTTGTTTGGTCCTTGCCAGCCTTCTGTTTTGAAGGAAAAGACCTGGTTCATGATGCTGCAGATGAGGTTGGGGCCACAAGCAAGGACGTCGACCCAGGTTTTGGCGGTGCGCCAGAGCGGGTGGGAGCGGGGTTAATGGATACAGCGCGTGAGAAGCGTGCAACCGCCGACCCAGCCCTGCAGAGGGGTCAGCAGGAGAAGCCTCATGCCTGAATTTTCCTACTAGGAGGCTGCACTTCAAATAGCATTTGCAGTTTACAGACCAGTACACTTCATATTGCCGCATATATTGCGGTTGCTGCGTGAACCTTGTGAAATAGTAATGTGAGCAAGAAAATGATCGGTCAGGGCGTCATGTCTGTTTGGGGACAGTTGAACTGGACTGCTTCGTCAATTGGAAGTTTTCCATAGTGCTTATCTGGCAGGGTTATAATGGTTGTTGCTGGCCTGGCGTGGCACCTTGGCTGCGCCAAACATCCTGTGGGCTGGCAATGCTTCACCGGGCAGGGTGATACCGGATGACACTGACAGCAGCTTGCGCTTGCCGTGCTGGGGTTGGGAGGTGCTCCTGCCCTGATTGGACCTGCAAAGATGGCAGCAGTGTCTGGTTGGTAGAGGCCCGCTCACCAATGGCCTCAACCAACTGGCAAGAGGGCAGCAACGCAGCAGTGAAGAAATAGCACCCGCATCCCCTGCTCACCCTGATGACTGCGCCGCAATGACCTTCTGCAGTTGTGCCGTGATGGGCATGTGGCCCATGCTGGCTCGTTGCGCTGCTGCTTCAAGCACCCTGCAAGCCGTGAAACACCACTTTGAGAGCTAACACTCCTGTTAATGGGCAAGCAGTCGCCGCTGCACAACTAGGTGGTCCAGTCCATGGTTAAAGGGGTTTGAATTCAAGCAAAGCTTGCAAATGGCCTGCCGCAACAGCACTCTGCATTGACCCACCTGTCTGTCAATGCTGACAGAGGGCGCTGTTCCAGCCGTGAGGTGGGAACGGCACTGGCCGCCTTGGCAGCCACATCCTCAGTGGCCACCTGCCGCCGCTGCTCATGCTCAGCTGCAGCTGACAGCGCGTTGAGCGCCTCGCCATTCTCCTTGTCCAGGCCTGCGGCTGCAGCTTTCTTGCTGATGGCATCAAGCTGCATTACATGGCGGCAAGGGTGGCAAGCCACTAGCTCACTCCATGCTACCAGCTGCCTGCAGCATCCATGCTGGCATCAACCATGCATGCTCTGAATGCCACTCCTTCCTCACCTGCTTGAGGCTGCCCTGCTTAGGCCGCTTGGCCGCCTTGCCTGACCCACTGCCGCCCTCCTGGCTGATCTGCAAGTGTCGCACGCACAAGAAACAGTACCCTCAGCAGCTTATTGGTATGATATAATGGCAAGCCGTGGCAAAGTCATGGCAAGCAATATCCTGCACACAGGCCAAATGGACGCCAGCAGCCAGCATCAAACTTTGTTCCAAGTGGGCTCAACCATGTGTGGCTCATGCATTCTTGATTCTTGCGCACCTTGTGTGATGTGCCCTCTTGACGCTGCTCATCTGTTGCCTTCTTCCGCTTCTTGCTGCCCTCCTTTGTGCCCCCCACTGCTGCCTCTACCTCTGGGCAGTGTTTATCTGCCAGGCGAGGCTGCTCAACGGCTGCCTTCTTACGCTTCTTGATGCCCTCCCCAGTGCCCTCCACTGCTGCCTGTGGGCTGCGTGCATCTGCCCAATGCGGCTCGTCCTCCTGCTCCTTCTCCTCCTCCCGAGGTGGGCTAGCTGGACCCTGCTCACCGCCACCCAGCCAGTACTGTCCCGCCTGCTTGCGTTCCCGTCGCGACCGGGCTCCAGCTGCAGCAGACGTGCCATCAGCAGCCGCTCCTGATGCTGTGACCGGCTGCGGTTGCTGCTGCTGCTTCTTGCTCTTGCCTCCACCCCGCAGCTTTGACTCTGTGAAATTTGGATCAGCACCGCTGTCCTCCTCCTCATCCCAGCTGGAAGAGCTGCCGCCAGGAGTATCCTGGGCAACGGCAGCCGCCACCGCTGCTGCTCTGCGTTCTGCCTTGGCCGCTGCTGCCTGGTTGGAGTTCTTCTTCTTCCGCTCATCAGATCCTCCCTCTACTACCCCCTGCTCATTCTCAGCTGCAGCTGGCACCACCTTCTTTCCTGCTGCCTTCTTATCTGCAGGTGCTGGTTGCTGCTCGGGCTGCGCAGGGATGGCAGCAACCTGCTTACCCACCTTGGCCGACATAGCAGATGTGCCTGCTTGCTGGCCATCTGCCTGCACCTTCTGCTTGCCACGCTTCTTTCCTGCCGCTGCCTTTGCCTGCACACCTTCAGCAGCAGCCAGTGGAAGGTTGCTGGGCCCTGCAGCTTCTGCTTGCTCAACAGCGGCCGCCGCTGCCGCTGAACGCTGCCGCATGAGCAGGTTGGTGGCGGGTGTGCCTGCCAGGTCAGCAGCCAGAGATCCCACCAGCTCCATCGTCTGAGTGACCTGAGGGAGTGGCAGGCATCCAAGCAGGCGCGTATCAGGAAAGCTGACGCAGAAAACCCGTGAGGCGGTGCAGATCATCAAACAAGACTAGAACGTACCGGGTGCAGAACTTCCATCTGTAACGTGTGCTGCTTTGCTTTCCAATCAGTTGAAAGGTAGGAAAACACATGCCGCAGACAGGGCAGAAATGCATAGCACAAGCCTAACCTGGCGCGCAGGCGTGTCATTGAGCCGTGCCGTCTTGAGCTGCTGGATGAGCGAGTCGCGGGCCGCCAGGCTGCGCCGCAACCGTTCCACCTCTCGCTGCACCTGCTCAGCCTTGGCACGCTGGACCTGCACATTGGACCAGGAGAGCGATGAGGCATGCCGCCTGCCACTTTCAACCTCTAGAAATCCAAGAGCAGACCTAGGAAGGGTGTGAGACAGACGCCAGCCAACTGTACTTGCTGCTAGGTGGCTGGGATATGCTTCACTGCGACCCAAGGTCTTGTGGGCACAACAGCAAAGCGCCGCACCTGTGCGTCTCCCTCGGCATCCACTCGCCGCCGCTGTTCCTCAAACAGCTGTGCATGTGCTGCCGTTAGCTGCTCCTGCAGCTTGCCATCCACCACGCTGCTGGTTTCTCGCGCCAGCTTTTGCAGGTCCTGCAGGCCAAGATGGCTCCAACCACGAATGTGACAACCTGGTGCATCCGTGCTAGGTTTCCAGGCAATGAGGTTGGCAGTAAGCAAGCAACTTGGGCAGTAAGCTCTATGAGCCGTCGCCTGCATAGATCCAAGACCGGCAGGGTCAAGGGTGCACCCACCTGGCTGAAGTGCTGCACATCCGCCTGGAAGCGGTCCTTCTCTGCCAGCAATGCCTCCTTCTGCCTCAACGTTTGCTCTGCCAGGTTGGCACGCTCCTGAGAAAGCAGGGCCATGTGGCAACTGTTTGGGGATATTGCAGCATCAACCACCTAGACAGAAAAGTGACAAACGTGCCGCGCATTGTTCTTGTCCTTGGCTCCCAGCAACACCTCACATTTATCACCTCTTCTTCCCGGCTATGCTAGCGCGAGGGCCCCGTGCCTACTCGGACCTGGACTGTTTGCCTCCCCAACAACGCACCTGAGCCGCAGTTGCCGTCTGGTCTGCCAGCTTGGCACGCTCCTGCACCGCTGCCAGCTGCTCCTGAAGCCCCACGCACACCGCCTGCGCCTGTGCCAGTGCAGCCTGTGTCTGGTCGCTGCTGGTCACCATTGCCTCATGCTGCGCCGCCAACTCGTGATCTTTTGCTGCCACCATCTCCTGCAGGCGCAGCAGGTCTGCCTGCAGCGCCAAGATGTGCGCCGTGTGCTCACGCATGCGCCCTGCCAGCGCCAGCGCCTGCTGGGCCAGCGCTGCAGCCTGAATTCGGCAGCCGCGGCGTGCTGCTACCTCCAGCTCAGCCTGGCGACGAAGTAAATCACCCATGCGACGGTAGCGGTCTGCGTCCTCATGCGCACTGGACAGGCGGACCTTGAGCAGTGCAGTGCGCTGGCGCCAGCGGTGCAGGTCCACGCGGTTCTTGGCCAGGTCGACACCCAGCTGCGCAGCATGCTGCCCAAGCGCCAGCTGCCTCTGCACAGGGAAGATAGCTCAGGTCAGCACCAGTTTCTAACTGGGATATGGACGCTTGCTGGCTGGGCATGCCTGGGGGCGTTGTTGACAGCCTCCGACAGGCAGGTCACCATAGGTGTTCTGCAGGGAATACCCACCTTTTGCGCATCACGCTGCAGCCGCTGCTGCTCAAGGCTGGCCTGTGATTGTGCCAGGTTATACTTGAGCTCTGACAGCTGGTGCTGACGGGCGCTCAGGGCCACACTCCGAGCCAGCCCCTCTGCCCGCGCATGCTGCTCCGCCGCGTGACGCTGATAGTCAGTTGCGGCGGGTGCAGGGACCGCAAGGCACACCGCGGCCTCCATCACCGCTTCACAAGCTGCAGCTTCCAGTTCAGGGGAGGATGTGAGCAGCTTGTTGCGATGGGTGGGTTCAAACTTACTTGCGGGCGCTGCCGTTTCCCGCTGTGTTATCCGTCACTTCAGCTCGGGCACTCACAAGCAGACGGGCCACAACCACAAACAACCAGGCTGAGCCGAAAGCTGGGGCTGAGCTGGAAGTTCCAGCCTGGAACGCAGCATCTCAGGAGTGCTCAGGCCTTCGGCAGGTCTGTGATTCTTAGTGCACGTTCGTGGCAACTGAACAGACGTTGACTTGCAGGGTTAGGCGAGGGGCTGCTCCATCAGAATCAAAATATGGAGTTTGTGGGCCGCACCCTCGCCAAAAGTTTCCCTGTGAGCTGGATCGCCTTCAATTCAGTGCTGCTGCATGTCCCGAGCTGCGACTGTGCTTGCTTTGCTGGCAGCGCCGCAGCGGTGCTGGCTGCCAATCAGAACTGCTTTTGATGGGCACTCTGTTGTCGTTGGTTCTGCAGGGCTATGGCAGAAAAAAGTTCAAGGGAACCGTGTCCGGCGTTACAACTGATCGAGGCGTGCAACTGTTCCAAATCGAGTGAGTGCCTTGTGTTCAGGCAATCACACTGTTGCATTCTTTCGGCTATAACCCACCAGTTGGAAAAAGCATGTGGCAGTCACGCTGCCTTTCGTGGCATCTTAGCGTGTAGGTACGAGGATGGTGACAACGAAGAGCTTGAACTGCATGAGCTAAAGCGTGTCCTGCAGCCCCAAGGCACGGCGGCGGGCAAGCGCAAGGCGGCAGAGCCAGATGACGCTCAGGCGGTCGCAACAGCCGCAGCAGTGACCAAGGCAGCAGCGGCAGCAGCAACGGAAGCTGCTTCTGCTGCCTCCGCACATGATGGCAGCAATGCTGGCCGCGGCAGTGGCAGCGGAAAAGGCCGCGGCCCCAAGGGCAAGCCCAAGGCGAAAGCCGTGCCAGTCCGAAGCTTGCAGACAGAGCTGCCACCCAACAGCGTGGACGAGGCACATCTCAAGGGGATGATGGAAGAAGTTGCAGCCAACACCAAGGCACTGGTGCGTTCATTGGATTCTCCTGGTTTTGGTGCCCGTGGTAAGCGTCCAACGTATGGCGCGGCAGGCATGCCAACCTCTTTATTTGAGCTGACTGGGATATAGTAAGCCACGGCTTGATGAGCAGGCAGAGGAGTAGCTGCAATGCCTTATGTGCTTTTGTATCCAAATCCGCTGCACAAGTTGCCCACCTTTCAGGAGGTGGATATGGTGCGGCACTTGCCGACATCCAGCCAGCCGGCAGAGGAGCCACGATGTGCTCGCGCAGTCACCTGCGGCAGCATCTGCTACATCTCCACCCTCAGCCCCTCAACTGGTCGCCTGGTAGGCGAGGACGCTGCTGCCGAGGAGCTGAGCGAGGAGTACGAGGATCAAGTCAACAATGTGAGTGCAACAGCATGCAGAACGCCCAATAACCTAACACCCCATCCACTGCATCCAGGTAATGATCCAGCTAGCATCACCAATGCCGGCCTCAAAATCCCGTTGTGTTGCTGCTCTGAAGCCACGCAGCCTGCCAACGTTTTGAGCTGCTATTGGCCGGTTACTTGTTGCTTGCAGGTGCTGGAGCAGTTGGGTTCTGTGCTGCAGGATGTGGGCAGCAGCCGGGACCACCTGCTGTGCTTGTCTGTGCTACTGAAGGACGTCGTGGCCGGGCGGCAAGCATTTGCCGCTGCATGGAACAACTGGTGCAACCACCGGGCGCTGCCAGCGCTCACCGTGCAGGAAAGCTACCTTGGAACAGAGGAGATTTTGGTGGCGGTGTCGGCCACGGCAGCCGTGCCGAAGCATCGGTACACATAAATTGCAGCTTTTGTGCAGCGCATGATTTTGAGCTGGGGTTGAGCCTGTTACAAGGGCTATAGCAAACATAGGCAGTTGTATGAAATGATAAGGACGGGCTGCCGCATGTACAGCATTTTGGCAGAAAGACACAAGACTGTAAACACAGCATTGAGCAGAGAGATTTGAGCGAACTGAAGAGGCAAAACCACAACGAGCAAGCAGGACAAAAGCACAAGGCAGAGCACATCATCTCAAAACGCAGATGGCAGCTGCTGGCATGCCACGGCAGGTAGGGTAAAAGTGTACAATACATTGATGATCACCACCGGTGCAAAGCAGCGCTGGAAGGTGCAGTCTATTTGAGTTTCGTCTCTGTAAACAGCACGTGCCGCTGCACACGTGGGTCATACCTGCAGGAGCAACAGCCAAACATGAGTGAGCAGCGCAGATTGACATCACCAGTGTGACTTCCTGAATTCAAATAGCGATTGTGGGGGAACGGCTCGGGCGGCCGGTCACAAGGCCTTTGACAGCGGCAGTGCGGGGGTGAGTTGGTGGGGAGAGGGCGCGTGCGGCGGGGCTTACTTCACAAACTCCAGCTTCTTCGGCAGCTTGCGCGGATTTTTCCGTGCAACATAAAAATAGCCTGTTCCAGCAGTGCTGAGCAACTTGACAAGCAGGGTGGCGGCCTTTTTGCCAGCCATCTCAATGTACTGAGTGCGATCTGCGCACAACGTTCCTAATACCAGAAACAGTGGCAGTTCTCTCGCTCTAGCCGCTTTTCCATGCTGGGCCCTGCTGCGCTGCTGAGTGGGCGGTGAGGGCCTCAAAGGCTCTTTGGGCAACCCCACATGCAGATGGTTGCCTTAACATACTGGTGGCCTGGGTTTGCTGTCGTTGACGGGCTTGGGCAGCTTGTGTAACAGGCAATGAGCCAGGTTTACACGTTAGAGCCGCCCACTCAGGGCAAAGTGAGAGCCCCGATGCCGAGTATAGCGATTCAAAGCGTGCTTGGCACCTGTTAGCGGCAGCCAATACTGGTGCTCCCGCCCCCCCCCCCAGGTTGAGACTTTGTAGCGCTATTCCCGCTTGCAGGTGGTGTTGCGCACGACACTGGGAGACTTGGATGTGGAGTTATGGCCCAAGGAGGCACCAAAGGCTGTGCGCAACTTTGTGCAGGCAAGCTGGGCATGCGGCAAAGTTGCAGTTGTTGGGTGGCCTGCTGGAGGCTTGGTTGTGCAAAAATTCGGGCTTATGTTCTATGCATTGGTTGATGCAGTTGTGTACGGAGGGTTACTATGATGGCACGATATTTCATCGCCTCATCAAGGACTTTATGGCACAAGGTGAGATAACCTCAACCTGATGGAAGCCAGCAGTCGCAACAGCTTTACTTGTATGTGTGGCAGCAGCGATGTTAGCGTTGCTGACCTGTTGTGCAGGCGGCGACCCCACAGGCAGCGGAAGTGGCGGCGAGTCCATCTATGGCCATCCCTTCAAGTGAGGTGGTGGGGTGCATCTGCTGTTTGACTCACCCGCTGGCGCCCCATGTGCGCATGCATCGATTTCATGCCTTTCATAATTGTCGCATGACAGGTTCTAGGCGTACTCGGCGCATCTTACACATGGGCTGTTGCTTTCCCAACACCACAGGGATGAGTTCCACTCCCGACTCAAATTCACCCATCGTGGCTTGGTGGCCTGTGCAAACCAGGTGCAGCTGCCGTGTCATTAGCTGAAATATGCAGCGCTGCTTGCCTTCGGTGGATGTGACGGGTCGCTGCCTCACTATTTCTGCACCTCCACACACACAACCTCATTGGTGCCTTCCGTTGACCGTTGCACGCTCTTGCCTCCCTCCTGCAGAACAAACCCAACACCAATGGCTCCCAATTTTTCATCACACTTGACCGTGCTGACCACTGCAACCGCCAGTACACCATCTTTGGAAAAATTACAGGCGAGTGGGCTGGCGGCGGTCGAGAGTCACAGCTCTGGGGCAAGGAATTCTATGCTAGGACTAAGTTTTCTTTCCCAAAACAAAAAATCAATGCCACCACATAAGCATACGTGAATACATTACTACAACCAACATTACCATCACCGCCACTTCATGGCTTGTGCCTCTGCCATGCAGGTGAAACAATTTACAACCTGTCGCGCTTCAACGAGCTGGAGACGGGTGACGACGACCGGCCTGTGTACCCGCCTGTGCTGACGCGGGCCGATGTGCTGTGGAACCCGTTTGACGACCTCAAGCCGCGCGTGGACAGGTGCTGGGTATGGTGGCAAGCTATCAGTCATCAGGGCAGGAGCACTCCTTATGCTGCCATGCCGTAACAAATTAGCGCCAGTGACACACCTGTTGCGACTCATTAAGTTTGCCAGTTGCACTCACACATAGTGACACAATGCATGGCCACTCGGCTGCAGGGACGCCAAGGAGGCAGCAGAGAAGGCGGCAGCAGAGGTAGCCGCTGCTGAGGCCAAGAAGCAGACCCGCAAGCAGGCAAAGAACTTCTCGCTCATGTCCTTTGGTGCGCAGATACTTCGCAGGGGGCTGAACCTCGTGCAGCCCGTTGTGTTGATTGTATAATTTCCCTGTGTAAACGCCAAGAACTGCGTCTGTGTTGGCATGGCTTGCGGCACGCGTAGTTGCTGTACCAGCTGTACTTTTCCAAGTGCTTTGGCTGTGCTGTCATTCCTGCACTTGTCCCCCCTTTCATGCCTTCCCCTCTCCTGCGTTCCCCCGCAGGCGAGGAGGCTGAGGAGGAGGACCATGAGGCGGCTGAGGCTGCAGCCAAGCTCAAGATCAAGTCGGCGCATGATGCGCTGCAGGATGAGCGGCTGGCCAAGGAGCCGGCGGTGGATGTCGACCTGCAAAAGTGAGCTCCCATCCGCGTCATGCTGTGCTGGGCTGCTGGGGCTGGGTTGGGTCAACCGCTGCCTGCCTGCCTGCTGCTGCTGGCTGTTTGGCGCTGCGGCAGGATGGTGGCTCAAGGTTTTCATATTTTGATAACTGGTGTTTGGCAGCTGCAAGATTAAAGCAGTCCAAGGGCGGTGCGCTCATCAACAGCTGTATCCGGCTTGCTGCAGGGTGAGGGACGCCATGCGGGCAGCCAAAGCTGCGCAGAAGAAGCAGGAGGCCTCCGTAGCAGATGAGGAGGACGGCAGCGACGGCGAAGCAGACTTTGGTAGCCGCATGCATCATCGCATGCTGGCCAAGCGAAAGGCCATGGGCGTTGAGCAGCCGGCCGCAGTGGGCAGGGAGGAGCAGCGCGGCACGGAGCAGCAGCAGCGGCAGCAGCGGCAGGGACAACAAGGGGATGAGGCGGAGGTCGAGTATGTGGAGTTAGATGAAGAAGCGGCAGACGAGGAGCAAGGGGATGAGGAAGGTGGGTCCCTTGCTACCAAACTGCTGCTGTGTATTGCCGGAATAATTGCTGTTCTGCTAGCGCTGCCTATTTCAGTGGCTAGCCAGTTTCGACATGTGAATGCCTCGCTTCAGGGTAGAATTCACAATGTGAAAAGCATGTGCAATGCGTGCAGCTCCACACAAGCGCTCGCGGCTGGCAGACCTTGGGCGCGGCCGCAAGTCGGCGGCGGCGGTGGTGGCTCCCAGCAAGCAGATTCGGGTAGCAGATGCCGAGCTGCTCACAGAGTGGGAGCGCAAGCGGCAGGTGCAGTGCTGATACACGCTGAGACGGGCTGCCTGATTGGGGGGCGGGGGGGGGGGG
>JAAMXP010002705.1:0-16015 GCA_019693395.1 Ettlia oleoabundans | reverse complement strand
GGTTCCTGTGCCTTGTCCGATACGCTGGTGGCTTGTCGCGCAGAGGTGCCCGTTGTAGCATCAGGGAGCAAGCGAGGTGCCCGTTGTAGCATCAGACAAGCAAGCAGAATCCACAATGGAGAGCAAAGTATGGCTTTGGATCTATTACAAGATGATTTTATTTGAGCATCCTAGGATATGAAGCCACTCAACCGCAGATGCTGCACTTCATCGGCCTGCCCTGGTATGCAGGAGTACAAGCAGCGCAAGCGGCTGGGCGGCAGGCGTGAGAAGGAGACGCTGCAGCGGCTTTCTAAGTTTAGGGAGGGGTTGAAGGTCAAGGCTGCAGAGCCCACAAGTTCAACAGCAGCAGCAGAGGGCCCCCCAGAGCAGCAGCAACGGCAGGAGCCTGCAACAGCACAGCAAGGCGATGCAGGTGGGCGTGCTCGGTAATGCATGAATGATACAGTGAATAGTTGGCCCCTACCTGTGTTACGCTGCACTGCTGCCCAGCGGCGATATCGAGGTTGCAGGACTGAAGAGGGGCCCATTGCTGGGGTTGGTTGCAACTGCTGCAGGCTACTCTGGCAAGATCCGGGACGACATTGACCACCGAGCATATATGCCAGGTGGGTCCAGGCAGGCAAACATCCAGTCATATTTACTTGAAAGTTGTCATCATGCTTGGTCATGACTGCTACGAATTACAGTAGCAGCCATTGCCCTCATTGCAATACCAACCAAATCCCAACCCAGCCATCCAAGTGCTGGCCACAAACAACTTCTTCAAACAGCATCATTGAGATCTGCCTCTGCTGCAGCGGCGTGGCGAGTTGACGACTACTTGAATGATGAGGATGAGGATGAGGAAGACCTAGACTTGGCAAGCCTGAGACAGCACAAGTAAGCACAGCTCACCCGCCTGCCCCTCTGCTACCCGCTCACAGTATGGCGACAGCTGCCTTCGTTGTACCCTGCCTGACACCGCTGGGGTTGGACATGTCTGATGACAACTGTCTGGCTCCCCTTATGACGCCTGAAATGTGCAGGCTTGCGTTTGCCAAAAACCAGAAGGATGCAATGTCACGCAGGTGCGCCCATTGCCAGCGTTGCCCCCTGCAGCCTTGCTGAGTGCCCTGGCACTGAACCTGGCACGCAGCTAGCTTTTTCCCCTTCAGCTCCGAGCCTGCTCAGAGTCGGTAAATACCGCGCAGTTCTGACCTCCAGTTGCCCATGCCCTGGCTTCCCTTGCTTCTCATCGTTCATCGCTGGTCGCGCATGCCATCATAGCCCACCGTGAGCCCCCGCCCCCCCGCCCCCGCCCCCCCCCCGCAGCGACAACGTGGACGACTACGTGGTGCATGACCCTCTGCTGGAGGCGGGCAAAGCCAAGTTCAACAAGCAGCAGGCGAAGCACAAGAAGCGGCAGACAGAGTGGGCTGGACGTGCTCAGGGCTGAGTAGGCTAGCCAGCAGCAACCAGTGGGTAATGTTCCCAAACCTGATGCCTCTTGTTGCTGTGGGCTGCGGCCCTGCCTTCAGCTCTGCAGTTTGACCTGCAGCTTGTGTGTTATTCGACAAGCATGGTACATCTCGAAGTACGAACATGGTTGTGAATCGCCACTGCCGGTTGAAATGCTGCCAACGAGCAGTTAACAAAACTGCCATCAACCCAACGAGCAGTTGACGTAAACTGCAACTGCATAAGCTCTAGTCTACAAAGATGCTGCTAGAAGTAATCGTGAAAGTAGCGCATGTGCACAGGGACGTAGGCCAAACCCAGCTCACGGAAGATGGAGGTCTCATCTGGGCAGTGCAGCTCCGGGCCCAACACGGTTGTGCCTCCATTGGCGCCGCCGCCCTCCTCCTCACTTTCACTGCTGCCAACAACGCCCCTGCTATGGCCCGCCCTGCTGTGGCGTCGTCGAGCTGCAGCAAATGGAGGCGGCAAGGTTCAAAAGTCCACCTCGGCCAACATGCATGGCCAAGCATGAGAACAGTTGTATAGCTTCGGCATGTCACGCAGACGTGTACATGCAGCATGCGCACTTCTGGCAATGGGCGTAAAACTTGAGTCCGACAGCTTGAACCCTGTGGCTGCTGGGTTGTAGCGCCGCGCCCTTTCTGTTACAGCATTGTTTGCCCAGTAACGTGTGGACCGGCAGAAGGACTGCACCGGGGCGGCAGGGGGGGTGGGTGGGTGGGGGGCCGCGCCGCGGGCGGGCGGACGGTGCGGCGCCGGAGAAGCATGATCAGCGACGCAAGTTTTGTTCCCACGATGCTGGTGCTATAAGCCTTTCTCCCCCTACACTGCAGTTGCCGGTTGTTGTGATCCATCCTGCCATCTGACCTGAGAGTTTGCAAAGTAGTTGACCGCATAGGGTGTTGCTGCATTGCTGTAGACCTTGAGATCAATGCGGCGCGAATGTGGTGCACCAGAGGGGCGGCACAGGCCCATCCAGGAGGCACGGCTGTACGAGGGCTCGTGCGGGGTACGGGAGGGGTTTAACTCATCCAGCAACAACCCGCGCTGCAGGAGCAGCTTGAACAGCTGCAGGACAAGGTTTGAAGGCAGCTCGGAGGAGCTGGTTCACTGGTGGTGTGGGAGCATGTGTCATACAACAGCATCACAACAGGCAGGTCATGACAGGTCGTAGGATAAGCTTCACATGGGTCCAGCACCCTCAAACACATGAGCCATTGCGTGCAATATGGGGCCCATCAGCAGGCCAATGCCCACCTCTCTGAGAAACCCCTGGCAGTTGGCGTTGCCCAGGCTTGGCGGCAGGCATATCAGAATGTCAATGTCGCTGCTCTGCGGCTTGCCACGCTTGTAGCTGCCAGTCGCAAAGCAGTAGGTGCGTTCCACATCCTCTGCCCCGCCCCACTGCTCTGCATACAGGACGCAGACGTGTTGAGAGAGCAGTGGTGTCAGTCCCTCACAGTTGGCGACAACAAGGCACAACCTGCAGCGGGCCCGGAACTTATCAAGCACGCTGGCTACAGTTGCCGTTGTCTCACCCACGAGCTCAAAGCAGGCCTGCCGCACTGTCGCCTCTGCCTGCGCTATCTCGGTCCTTGGGATCTTGTGCTTCAGGTCGTCAACATATTTGAGGCCAACCTGCGCAGCGACAGGGCAGCAGAGAGCCTTGCCTTGCTTGGCTCCGGTCTGCATCTGACAGGCATCAAAAGGCCAGGAAACACAGTGCAAGCGTGATGGCTGGACAGGGCAGGCCGCCACCCCCGCACCCGCTGCGTCTCTGTAAGGTTGAGGTCCTGCCTTGAGCGCAGGTCATCCAGGGTGCGGCATCCCAGGCTGTACCAGCGGGTGGCGGTGGCGCTACCAGTGCCCCACACCTCCAGGAACATGTTGATGACCTGAACCAGGAACAGACGGTGACTACAGGTGGAGGCCCGCAACTGCCTCAACGACAAAAAAGGGGCTTCAGCACAACTTGCTAGTGCCGACCACTGTTCAATCGCTTGCAAGCACTTCGTCCGCCAGTTTGCTGCTCTGTCATGATAGCAAGTGTGCCTGCAACAACAGGCTTTTAAGGCTGCCGCACCTGCCGCTGCTCGTCTGCTGCCGCCGCTGCAAAGCGCTGGGAAGTGCCGCTGATCAGGAGCTCCTTCACCTTGAGCTTAGCTTTAGGCCCAACCCCCGGCACTCGATCCACATCCTGTGACTAACACAAAGACGAGGCTGTTCAGCAAAGCAGCACACAGACATGAGGATAGCAGGTTCCTGACAGTACAGGGCAATCCAAAACGTACCGCATCCTTATCCAGCGGCTCATTCCACATGATGAGTGACTGCACTGCTTTGTCGATTGCCTGCAGGCAAGCGTGCAAGTTTGTGGCAGGGCCGTAACAACCTGCCCATCCATCCATCACTGGACAGCCCTAACTTTTGCCTCCTTTGTGGCGGTTCCAATATGCCGCAGTGCAAGCAGGCTTCATGCTGCTCACAGGACGATTCAATCACAACCTCTTTGTGCATGGCACTGGTCACCTTGATCTGGAACTGATCCCTGCCCTCCACATACACCTCCTTCTTGAAGCCGTCCAGGCCGTGGACCAGGCAGTAAGGGCGGCGCGAGCAGCAGACATGGCTGCATATGTCGTTGACCTGAGTTGACTTGGGCGGCTGCAGGGTCAAACGGGTGGGGGGGTGGGGGGTGGAGGGGGTCATATCCACGATGCTTTGGGCACAAACTGACATACACCCAAATCCAGTGGCAAATGCTGCAACAGGGCCCCCAGCACACCACCCAAATGCGTGCCGCGTCTACTGACCCGAACAAAACAAGTGCTACCCCGACGCTCACCTGGGGGCTTGTTGGGGCTGCGTCCTGGCCATCCATGTGAGTATGGAACCAGTATATGCGCAGCTTGTCCACAGTCTCCCTGCAGGCACAACGAAGCGATGAACTAGGTGGAGCTGCTGGTGCGCTGCAAACTGTTGCATCAACTGGTGGCGATTGACAGAGCCTACCTGGCGGCAGCTGGGTCGTAAGGCTCCTCCCAAACACCGTAAGAGCCCCAGGGTATGCCGGTATCGCCACCTGCATAAGTTTCAACCAAAATACATTTTGGATAGCATCAGGTATCAACCTGGAGGGCCACCAAGGGTATTCAAACCCATGCTACCGCTGAGTGGTGTTGCCCGGCACGCACCTGTGTACAGCGGCTTGGCTCCCTGCACTGCCACAAACTCGCTGCCATGGCGCACCACGTGGCATGGGGCGGGCCCCTGGGGTGGGAAGCCGGGGTCCTGCTGCACGTCCTGGTGCTGCCCGCTGCTTGCTGGGCCCTGCTGCGCTGCCCAGAGCTGCTGCGCACTGAAGGGCAGCGTTGCGGTGCTGTCGACGCGATCCTGCTCCATTGCAGCAGCGGTGTCTTGAAGCTGTGCCGCACCTGCACCTCCTGCAGGCTGCTGTTCTGCTGCAGCCTGCTGCTGCCGTTGTTGCTGCTCCCAGTTGTCACCACTGTCCTGGCTGTCTGCTATTTTAACGGATGGCTGCGGTGGTGCCGGAGCTAACCCTGGGGGCAGGAACTGCTCCACCGGTTGCAGCTCCTGCTTTGCGATGGTGCGGGACACCCAGTCCGGAGTGACAAACGCCACTCCCTTGGGAAGACGCAGGGCCATGCCGGGGCCGACGTATGCTTCAATGCTGGGCCTGCAGAGGTGGCAGCGCAGAGACTGGAGAGTGCATCGCAGTGTGATACCGTTCAAAATGTAAACAATCACACGTAGAGAGAGGCACAACAGCTCAGCAGGTAAGAGCAGATACTAACAGCAGGGTGTGCACCAGGGCGTACCCGGTCCACCCGCCAAGCTTAGCTTCCGCTTGCTTGGCTGTGAGGTCGGGAGGGCAGATGATGTGCGTGGTATCCGCTGCAAGTTGTTGCTGCAACAAGCCGTTCAGTTGCTTCACCCGCTGCTGCATGTGACTGGTGAGCTTTGCGGCCCAAAAGACCAGCCGGCATCCCGAGAAGAGCGGCAGCTCCTTCCTGGCGGGCCTGCTGGCACTGGCACCTTCGGAAGGCGCCTTTCGCTTGGGCGCCATGCCTTGGATTCGTACTACGTGCTTCAGCTGTGATCAGGGCTGATCAATTGTTGTTTTCAGCTGGCAGCAACCTGGGAGGCAAGAAAAGGTGACTGCGGGTGACGGGGATCTCATGAGGCATCAGGAAGGAGAACGCTACGAGTGAAAGTGTGCATGCGTATTGATGGGGTTCATTATCCCAGTTTGCCTCTCCTGCGCCATGCGTGACCTGGCCGCCCCCGTGGCATTGCGTCCGCGAGCGATGTGCATAATCACCCAGCCTTCGTTGACACCGGATCGCCGTAATAATCCACATAGAAACCGTCGCAATGCTGCCAGTACAGGTCCTGCGGGCGACCTGCCTGGAGGAAGTGCGGGGCGTCATCCGGCTCTCAGGAGCAGGATTGCTGCATTTTCTACAGGTCAACTCGAGAACATCCATCCGCCGCCAGGACTGAGCCTGTCAGGGTTCCACCTGTGGCAGCGCGAGCCTTTTGCCGTCACCGCCGCCCGCCTGCTGGCTCTGAGGCACCCTGCTGCTCAACTGTCTGTATAAATATTCAAGGCACACAGCTGTCACGCTCCATTTTTTGTGGCAGCTGACACACCAGTTGATTGTCGCAGGGTATCGTGACAAATGACGTGTTGGCGCTGGAGTCGCCCGGTGCAGCACCGCAGTACGCCTGCATCCTCAATGCCCAGGGCCGCTACCTGCATGACATGATGCTGCACCGCACCCAGGGTGCGTGGGATGGGCTGGACACGTGCAGACGCATGATCCTTGTGGGAATGCCAGAAGCTGAGACGGGCGGTCAACTGGGAGCCATGGGTTGCATGCTGCGCGGCCACCTGGACGGGCACTTGCCGCTGCAATGTTTGTGCTGCTCGGCAGTCTTATTGCCGGCGCTGCTGTTGAAGTGGTGTGTATCAGGAAAAATTTTCCGTCTTACACACCCCAGCAGCCGGGCCCTGCCTGCTCCCCCTACCTCTTGCCTGTCCTGCAGAAGCGGTGCCCACAGTGCTTGCTGATGTGGACAGGCAGGGCACAGCCGACCTGCTGCGCCTGCTGAAGCGGTACCGCCTGCGGCAGAAGGTGGACATTGAGGATGTGTCGCAGCAGTACCGCGTCTGGGCGCAGTACGGTGGCGGGCAAGCGGCGTTGCATGCTGCCTGCACAGCGCCGCCGGCTGGATGGACGGCCGACCCTCGGCTCTGGCAGCTTGGCCTTCGCTCTGTGCTGCCTGCAGATGTGGTTAGCAGCACCAGTGATCGCGGTAGTGGTAGTGACGGTGGTGCGGGTGCAGTTGTATCTGCAGCCAGCTGGCAGGATTACCGGCGGTGGCGAATTCTGCACGGCGTGGCCGAGGGCGACAGCGAAATCCCCTGTGGTGCGCCTCCTTGATGTTGGCATGACATCCCTGCTTAAAATTGTGCACAACATTGTGTTTGGCATGTCTTATTCGCTGTGAGAATTTTTTGAGTATTGCCTGAGGCTGTCACTGGCTGGTAAGCGGGCTGCATGTCTGCTTGACTGGCTGAGGCTGCCCACACATATACCCCCCCACACACCCCGACTTCCTTCCTTTGCTGCGCCCTCTTCTTGAGTCAGGCGAGGTGGTGCCGCTTGAGTTTAACATAGACGGGCTGAGGGGCATCAGCTTCACCAAGGGATGCTACGTGGGGCAGGAGCTGATGGCTCGCACACACTTCAAGGGAGTCGTGCGTAAGCGCCTTATGCCCTTTGTGCTGGTGCCTAAAGGCGGAAGCCATAACAGCATCAACAGCAGCGGCGCAGGAGGGCAACAGCAGCAAGAGCTGGCAAGCAGCAGCTTACCAGGCGCTGCGTTGGCAGCAGCCCAAGCAGAAGCAGCCGATGGCACGCAAGTCGGAGCAGCGGCAGCAGCAGCAGGGGTTCAGCCGGGCACGGCCGTGTACCTTGACCAGCAAGGCGGCAGGCGCAAGTCCGTGGGAGTGGTGCGGGTGTCAGACGGAGCTCTAGGACTGGCAGTGCTGCGCTTGTCGGCTGTGGAGTCAGCCAGAGCCGCAGGACAACCACTGTTAGTGGGGGAGGGCGAAGGACAGCTGGAGCTGCAGGCTTGGCGGCCAGACTGGTGGCCTGAGAATTGGGGTAGAGAAGAGGGTGCAGCAGGGAGTGCTGAACCCTGATGTGTTGCGTTGAAGCACGCAGCATCGCACCTTTTCCCCTGTATGTTCCCTCCTGTTGAAGTTCCTCTTCTTTTCGGTTTCCGTCTGCTTTTTGGGGCCGCCCATCATCAACCCACAATTGTAAGCAAAATCCCCAACCTTCTCGTTGAGCTCTGCAACAGGCTCTGCTGTCTCCACAGCAGGCAAGAAGGCTTCACAAGACGATTTTACATGCGACCAGCCAGCCTCGCTTGCAACCTCGTGACGTCAATGGGCACAACTTTGTTACACTCAAAACTCAAAACCTCAGCACCCAGGCTAAAACCGCTGAGATTTAGACGCAACACGGAAGAGGACAGGATGATTCATATCAACTTTCAACAGTATCAGTTGAAAGGAGCAATATGCGGAGCTGACAATCTTCCTAGGCAACTATCTATTCTACATGGTATGCAAGCATTAAGACGTAGTGCCACACATAGCCACCATCGCGGCGGCTCAGCTACCAGCAAGACCTAAAGGGCTACAACACGTTCACATGCGGTTGTGCAGGCCGCGCAGCTTGCGGCCACCACGATCGGCGGCTAGCACAACAGGTTCCGGCCCCTCAGCAGAGGTACCGCCTGCTCCTGCAGTTTGAAAGGAAACACATCCCGAACACGTGTTCCGAACATGTGCCAAGGTTACAAGCAGGGATCACAACAATCCACGCCATGCACAACGGCAGGCCAACTGCAAACTCAGCTGACATGCCCACAGAATGGCACTGGACTATCCACACCTTCAGATGCAGCAGGCTCAACTACGGGGGGACGAGACTCGGGGCCAGCAGGCTCCGCTTTTAGTGCTCCCAGAGCAGAAGTCATCGTCTCTCGGTTCCTGCAACAAGCATCCCACCGCTTAACTTGCACGACTCAAGGCTTGCAACTTCAATGCTGACAGTTGTGCTGCCAGACAAAATCAGTACAGGCAAGGCACTTGGGACATGATTGCAAAGCCCTCGCGAATGATGTTCAGGACTAGCCCGTCACCCATGGAGAAAATTTCAACTTGTCTGTACCGGATGCAAGTGATGCCATCAATCTTCTCGCAGTGCTCCCCCGGCAGGCTCTCCAAGTCGTCAGGCACCGTTTCCGAGTAGAGCCCAGCGCGGAGGCAGAACTGCAAGGGGCAAGCCAATGTGTCGAGAGTGGCAAACGCGAAAGGGTGGGAGCACCCAGAACAGCTCTTAGCGGCGGGCACCAGCTGTGTTTGGTATGGCGCGGCAGGATTGTTGGTGGCATCAGCCCACCCACACATGTGTGCAAGACGAGAGTCAGGGGGAATGTGCGATTGAAGCAGCACACTTTACAGGCCACCAGAGTCTGGCAAGTGGGCCCAACAGGCAGGCCTCAGGGCAGGCATACCTCTCCGGTCAGCGACTGCACCGGCTCGCTGAGGGATGCGTTGACGGTCACCACTCCGTCCATCCAGGCGCGGTCAAAGCCCAGCGTCTGGCAGAGCCCGTCATACACGGCCTCGCCGCAGGTGGTGCCTGAGTTGATGCAGGGATCCACGCTGGAACCCAGCACGTTGAGACCACTGTCGCAGAAAAACCTGCAAACTAGCCAGGGGGAGGGCAGGGCCGGGTGACAATGTGCACGGTGTGCTTGCCAACTAAAAGCATGGCCTTGACTGGGGGCGGTTGTTTGCGGGGGTGTTGTTGCAGCGCGCGTACCATAGGTTGGCGCCTGGGAATGTGGGCTCTGTGTACGGACGCTCAGTCACCTGCGTGATCAATGGCGCGCAACTTGCACGCGTTGAGGTGAATGAAAAGGGAGGGGTCCACGCCCGAGCTGGTGGGCATGAATGCTGTGGTCTTTCCTAATGGGTGCTCGATTTCAGCCGAGGGAACCCTGTTTGTCTGCAATGTGGGCTAGTCTAGCCAGGCACAGGCAAAACAATCCCTTTCTCACCCAAACTTGCCCTCCATTGTCGCAGAGGGGCCACGAAAGTGCCCTGCTGGGCGTGACGCTCAAGGCGGCAGCCAATGCTAGCAGAAGGATGGTTGAGCTGTGGGTACAGTAGGCAGCCATTAGGTTGGACTGCAGCCTAAATGACAGAGTTTTGTGCAATCTGCAAAGGATATGGGAAGAAATGAATAGAATAGGGTTGGTAGGCCCAGGAACGTGAGTAGTATTGGGTTGGTAGGGAGACGGGTTGTACGAGTCATCCGATCAACGGCGGCCGCCGCAGCCGCTGCCACGCCAAGAGGCAGCCCAACCTGCAGACCCAACTGCCAGACTCCGCTATGCCCTGGAAAGCATTGTACTTGATCCCAGGGGTCAAGGCAAGCTGCCGCGCACATGGGCAAGCGATAGTGCACGCGGAGTGGGACCCGGCCCCGGTGGGGTGGAGTGAGCCCTGCCAGTTCCCTGCCAGATTGCTTTGCAAGACTGCCTCATTTTGCCGGGCAGCTTAGGACACAGGCAAGCGCTGACGCTGCTCTTCACCTTGGGTTACAAGAAGGTGTTCCTTGCTGTCGTTGTTCAAACCGGAACTGATGGAGAAACACGGCAGGCAACCGGGAGGGAAGTATGAATATGTACTGAATCGGGGGAAATCGTGCAGAGAGATTTGGGCAGGACGGATACGCGCCTGTAGTGCCCAGGCTGCTGAAGCGGTGAGAAGTTGCTAGGGTTAATGCTTGGTCAAGCTAAAAGCAGATTGCCGTATAGGACACAGCTGCTGGGGTTACTCCTGCTCTTCAAAAGAACCTGGGTGATTAGTGTCGGTGGCGGTTAGCGACATGTGGGCGCTGATCGCAGGGGTTGACTCTCCATGGATGGAAAGAAAGACCCTCGTACCTGTATGTTGTCTATCAGCGGCAGTCTGGGTAGCGTTGAAGTGCTGCCTCAAACAGGCTGCACTAGGAGGTTGCTGCCCATATGGAGGCTGACTACCCTTTACACAAACACAGGTGTCAGGCAGCATTCATATCAGTCAGGTGAGACTGAACCAGTCACAGCCTGTCACGGCAAGCCGTGACGAACGAAATGGAGCGGTGGATGTTGTGATGGAAGAAGGCGGCATAAAGAGGAACGACAAAACTAGCCGCTGGCAGTGTCAGTCAGTCTATTGGTCGGCCAACGGGACGACAATGAAAGCGTGGAGGGTGCGCGAATGACACAGACAAAGGCAAGCACATGGGAAGGGTAACTACTTAACAGGTGGCAAGAGATCCGATGGGCAGCACCATCGCAGCAATAGCGAGCTGGCGGCGACGCATGCATGGGATCAGCGGCAGCGCGTCACAATCGGCAAGGTCGTCAGCGCGATATGGCACACATACAAGAGAGGGGCAATGGCACAGGCAGCAGCAGATGTCAGGAGAACAAGAGAAGGTCAACAGGAGAGCAACAGAGCTCAGGCAGTGGGCACTGGGCAAGCCTGAGCCCGGCAGAAGCTGCCGCCCAGGTGCAAAGCTTGATGCTGCCCCTTGTTCAGGGTCACAAGAGGCCGACGTTGGGGTGTTGCCGCTCAGGGGCGGTGTCTACGGGCCCCTGGATCGACTCATCACGACGCCGCGCTAACTTGCAGTTTGTTGCTCAACCCATTTAGCGCCTCCTGTATCTCCTCATAAATTGCGTGATTGGCGCGAGAGCTGGGCTGCACTGCCACCAAGGCTTGCTCCAGTGCCGCCGACAGCGTGGCATGCGGCAGGCTGCTGCCCGCCTGTGCTCCACGCAACAGCAGCACCAAGCTGTGCACACAGCCTTGTATGAGAGATCCCAAGCGCTGCCCCTCGCTACTGCTCCAATCCAGTGGGGTAGGTGCTGCTGCTGCTGGGTTAACCTGCTGCTGCTGCTCTTGTAGCTGCTGTTGGGAGGCGGGCTGATGCCCTGCTGCTTGGGATGCCGCGTCAGGAGCTGCTTGCACAGGTGTGGACTGGGCCAGCTTGCTGCGGCACGCAGCAATTATGCCTTGAGCCTGCTCCAGCGCTGCGCCTGAAAATGCCTCTGGTATTTGCAGCTCTGCATCTGCCGCCAAGCTGGCATCAAGCTGCTGCGGCTCTAAAGGCGACGCTCCGCTCCCGCCTCCCCCCCCAGCTGCCAGGTCGCTGCCCCCACCGCTGCTGCTGGGTCGGTCCAACTGCTCCAGCTTGTCCTTCACGGTGCCATTGGCCTGCCAAGCAGCGGGAGGGCCGACAGCGACAGAGCGCAAGTGAGCCGCAGGAGCTCAGCTGGAACCCAATCAAAGCGAAAGAAGGATATAACATCAAGCCCAGCAAAGCAATGCTGACAACCTAGCAGCCAGGATGACACGTGGAAGCCGAGGCAGAATGGAAAACAACCCCACAAGTCAAGTAAACCGCAAAGAGATAGCTGTACAACATTATTCTGCTGCCTAACCTCCCCTTGGCCCTCCCTTGGCCCTCACTGCCTTCACCCAGGCTGCAAATCAGCCTCCCGGGCACAGCGCTCTCAACCCACATATCCCGCCCCACCCACTCACCTTTTCAAGCTCCAGCACCACCGTGGCATACGCGTTGACAAACTGGGGTGCGGGTGTCCCCGAGCCATCGGTGTGAACCCCCGCAGCCGCCTCATCGTTCATGCCACGCAGCTGCAGCAGCAGAGCCTCCTTCTTGTCCAGCCCCACCACCAGCTGCGCCAGTGGGACGAGGTAAGAGACATTGTAGGTGGTGTGACTAGCGTGGGGTACAACTGGAAGGAGAGCATGTGGGCAAGCGATTGGCAAGGGTGTGGCGCAACCAGGCATGCAAAGGAAGCCGAGCAGGCAGGAGTGAGCTAGAGGCGAGGCAGATGGGGCCAGCAGACGGCACTGCACTGGATAGGGTGAAGCAGTGCAGGTGCTCCTGAGCCTGCGCCCTGTCTGCTTGGTTGTAGTAGCCGGGCATCAGCAAGGGCCAGCTGCTCACCTCCGCTAGCGCCTTGGCATCCGCTGCTCGCGCCTGCTGCTGCTGACCCTGCGGTTGCTGCGCGGGAGCCCCGCCGCTCCCTGCCGCATCTGGCCTCGCGGCTGGAAGCAGCCCCGGGACAAGCGGCGAGGGCGCCAGCGGCGTGGCCCCCGCTGCAGCAGCTGACGCGGCAATGGCCGCTGCCATTGGCCTGCGCAGTGCCAGGGGCCGCAGCGGCTGGCCATTGAAGATGTGGCGTCCGTTGAGCACCAGATGAGCGCGCCCCGCAAGCAGTGCTGGCGGCAGGTTTTCTGCTGGCTCTGCGGGCATGACGTCTGTGTCTCGCACCAACTCTACACCCAGTTCCTGACGGTCAAACTGGACCCTGCACCACCAGAGACGCAGCCGGGGCGTAAAACGTGGTGAGGGGCAAAAGGTGGAGGCACTGTGCGAGTAGACATGGCTGCAGAGTAGCCAATGCACCACTGGATATGAAGATAAAACATATAATGTACGCCCCCCGGCGCCGCCTGCCCAAGCGCCCCACCCCTTGCCCCCACCTGTAGCAGTTATGCGCGGCAGTGAGCACTGAGCCGTCATGCAGCTGGCGGGTGGCGGGGTGGCGGGCCACCACACGCTGCCCCACACTCAGCGGGCGAGGCAGGTGGTCGGCAACCTTGGGGTCTGCCGCAGCCGCTGCCCCCGACTGATACTGCTGGCGGCAGCCCTCGCGCCACCGCTCCAGCCTTGCACGCTCCTCCTTCAGAAACTTGAGGGATAGGCGGCGTGGCTTGCCTGCGGCACAGCGTGGGTGGTGGTGGTGGTGGTGGGGGGCCGGCAGATGGGGAGTGTGAACATGTGCGTTGTAATTGAGATGGCACAAACGCAGGCAATAAGGGCCCGATATGAGGTGCTAAGAGGTGTGAATAAGTCCTTATGCGACCCCCCCCCAGGCAGAGGTGGAGGTGTCGCGCCGCAGTGCCGGTCAGCAAGCCCTGTGCTGCCCTGCGCACCCAGGCCGGATCTGATGAGAGCCCATTCCCGCCCCGTCAGCCGCATGTTGTCCCCTAAACCCAGCTGAGCCAGCAGCCCTGCCAGTGGGTTGAACATGAAGAAGGGCCGGTCCAGGGCTGAGTAGCAGAACTCCGACGCTGCCCAGCGCTGCGTGCGCGGCTGCTGCAGGCAGTGGCGTAGCCGCGCTTCCACCGCCGTCTGAGGGGCACTGGCAACAGCGGCGGCGCTGTTCCCGCCCTCCTCCTCCCCACTGCTGCCATGGGTGGGTGCATAGCCAAATCCGGCCATGAGAGAGGGACCTCCCACAAGTGACGAGCGGCGGGTGAATAGCATCTTCACTGGGGAGGCAACTGCGGGGGCCAGCCGCTCTGGAGCTGACTTGCGGCGCCGCAGGCGTGGCATGGGATTCTGTGGAGAAGGAACAAATCCGGGAGGGAAGTGCGGAAAGCCTGCAGTGGCGGGGTGAGCGAGAGCGGGGTTGGGCAGGCGGACACAGGCGGACACGGCAGCAGACGACATGGAAAAGCAGAGTGTGGATGCATGTTGGATGGCTGCCCGTTTCTGCGCTGTGCAGATAGTTCACAACCCTGGCCTGGGCCAGCAAGGCCCTGGTCGGAGTGTTCGCCCACCCCAAGCACACAGCGCCATCCCAAAGCAGCTGCACAAGCAGCCAGCCCTGCCGATCAGCCAGGAAACCGCGGGGTCCTGAATTGGCTGCCAGCCAGGCAACCACCTGAACAAGCAGCCTATCCTTGACATGTGCTGCCATGCCCCACCACCTGTGCAGGCCGCCCACCCGCCCACCTGGCGATGCGATGTAGCCCAGGTCAGCCAGTCCCAGGTCCGACAGCATGTCGCCACCCTCCAGGGGCCCCCCACCCACACTCATCATATAGGGGCTCAGCCCGCGCAGACCCAGTCCTGGAGATGCAGCTGCCAGCCCGGCAGGGCCACCGCGGCTGCCGCTGCGGCGTGGTGTGGCGTGCGCGCTGCCTGGGCGCGGTAAACGGCCCGCCTTGGATGGGGTGCTGTAGGGCGTGCGGCGTGGTGGGGGAGCGAAATCTTCGTCCTCCTCATCGTCCATTGCCCCCGCATCTGCAGGCTCCTCCTCCTCCTCCTCCTCTTCCTCCCACTGATCCCCCGCAGCAGCCGAGCTGCGCTGTTTGAGGCCTCGCTGCTTGGGCGCCTTCCTGTGGCGAGCTGCTGCTTGCTGCATGCCCTCGCCTTCCTCCTCCCCGCCGTCAGATTCTGTGCCTGCCAGCGCGCTCTCCTCCCCGGCCACCGCCAACGCCAGCAGCGCATCAATGCCCTTGGCCTCATCTGCAGGCAGCCACGAGCCAACCAGGATGATACACATAAAACTGACCAACAGGGATTGGGGAGGGGCAGGCAGCCTCAGCTGGCCCAGCCGCCAACCTCCTTTGACCTCAGGTGGGGTTGATTGCAAGGCAGGCTCAAACTGTGCTTGCACTCACCAGCAGCCGCTGTGACTGCATGGCACTTTCTCACGACGCCACCACGCACCTGCATCGTGCCGCCGCCGACTGCCCTGTGCTGCAAAGTCGAGGCGCTGCCGTGCTACACGCCGCTTCCGGGCCGACTCGGTTAGGAGCTCTGCCCCCTCATCATAATATTCATAAATGTCCCCCCTGTCCTGCCGCCCCACACTGCCGGTGCCGCCACCACGCGACCGTTTCACGCCAGACACAGGCGTTCGGCGCCCCGAGGCCTGTCGCAGGCAAGGTGAGTGGGCATGGTTGGCCCAATGAGAGACGAGGGTGACATTGCAGAGGTGATGAGTGAGCAGGCAGATGGCTGGCCAGGCTCTCAGACAGTAAAGCACCCTTCAGGGCAGGGATGCTCGCCCGATGGTGGCTGCTGGGACAGGAGACTGTGATGCGCAGTGACAGCCGCTGAACCACAACAACACTGGCACTTGCATTGCCGTGTGCTGCCGCTGCCATTGCTCACCCTGGCAATTCCCCCTGGAGAGGCCGGCACCCCTCGCTTCGGTGTGCGGCGGGTGCGTGCTGCAGCCAGCGTGCGGGCGTCACCACCGTCCTCTCCTTCCTCGTCTTCATCCTCCCTCCCCTCCTCCACCTCCCCCTCCTCCTGCTTCAGCCTTGAGGCAGCTGCTGCGCCGCTTGCCGCCGCCTCCTCGCCAGCGCCACTGCCACCTTGGCTGGGCTCTGCGGCAGCCTCTTCCTTTTGGGCATTCTCTACGATTGCAGCGAATGCCTGGTCCGACTGTAGGGACTTAGGGATGGACAAGTAAGCCTGCTGCTTGCGGTAGAGTGATGCACAGGCCTCCTCTGACCGCTCGCCTCCCAAAGCCTCAGCCACCTGCGCAGGACAGCGCAGTAGGTGCAAATATTTAAGCAAGGAACGAATGAAGGATAGGGTGGTTGGGTGGCTGTCAAGGTGGGGGG
>JAAMXP010002703.1:0-10943 GCA_019693395.1 Ettlia oleoabundans | reverse complement strand
CCCACCCCCCGTCCTGCGTTTCTTCACTGCAATCACTCCAGCCAACAGCAAACCACTCGCGCAGGCTTCACAAGCAAATTGTCCCTCAAAGTCAGGTCTGCACGCCATCCACAGCCTCACTTGTCCATGCGGCAGCCCCAGTCGAAATCCCTAAAGCTGGATACCCGCCCCGCAGAGTTGGCGGTGAGGTTGGTCCAGGTATCACCAAAATCTTGGGTAATAAACAGGTCGTATGCGCAGGACAGGCTGCGGGCGGACAATAGGGAAACCAGAAGAACGACACCAAAATTGGCTCAAGCACGGAGTGCTGAAGTAGTCCAGGCTTGGCAGCCCAGCAACTGCAGCCATTCCTGTTGTTCATGCCTTCACCGCAAACTGTATCCTGAACAAGGACCAGGCATGCATGAGCTGCCAGACTCACCTGCGTCGATCTATCAGGCACTCATTGCGCCGCACTTTGGCCAGGATCCAGTCTGGCTGCTTTGGGTGCAGGCGCAGCTCCTGGCTGTACCCCTCTGTACCGCCCGGAGTGGCAACTGCCCGGAAGCTGCTGCCATAGTCGCTGCTCACGAAATGGAAGCGTGCCTGCAGAGGCGCTATCACAGGAGGAAGTAGGGAAGATACACTGGGTGTGGATGGAGAAAGATGCAGCCAAGCAGCCGTGAAAGGTTGTAAGCGGGCTGTGCAGGAGGCGATGGCGGTGCACTGGCGCAGACTCCCATGCTCTTGCATGAACTGGCCCCGACCACTACCCCCACATAACCCTGGACCAAAGCGCGTGTGCCGCCCTCACCTTGCCCTGCAGGAAGAGGCGCTCTGGCTTTTTCTCGTGCCACTGCACATCCATGATGCCAGCGGGGATGGTGCCATTGCCCTGCAGCACAGCAAGGAGGAACACGGGGCGCAGCTGGGCAAGCGAAAGGCTGTGTTTGAAGCAGTAGTTGAAGGGTATGGGATGGCGCATGCACCAAGGGTGCCTGCTGGATGTGGCACTGCAACCAGCCTGCCACGCCAGCACACCCTGCAGGAATCTGCATGCAGCCGTGCTGGGCATTGCTACGAAATCCAGCCGCCCAAATTTGGCCGCATGCCTTGCTACGGAGTGTGGGGGCAACAGCATGGGGGCAAGTTCCACTGCGGTACAGTGAGGTACCCGCGTGGGCAACCGTACCTGCGGCAGTGCGGCTGCTAACTTTGGTGTCAGGTCTGTCCAGGAGTTGGGCTGTCCGCCGTTGTCTGAGCGGTACAGTGGACCACCTGGGAAGCCATCTGAGTCCATGGTGATGGCAAAGATGTACTGCAGGTCACAAACCGGACACAACAGCCGTGTAGTTGGTAACAGTGTGGCCAAAGGGAGCCACTTGCCATTTGAGGAGGCGGTTTTGCAGGCTGGTGCCGTAAAACCCAGCCAACGCCAGTGCATGGCACAGCACAGTTCCCTTGCAGCCAGCAATGCTCAAGCTGGGATGCATTGAAAGCTGCGGGGAACAGGTGAAGGCCCTCATCCCTGCCCCTCAGTAGAGGCTGCACTGTGCCGAGTTGGTGGCAGCTGGCAGCGGCGACTCAAGGGCAGCAGCGGCGGCACCAGTGCTGGTGTGGGTGCTGACCTTGTCGTTTACAGAACCATCGGGCCCCGCTGCCCACTTCAGATCAGCGATGCGGTTGTCAATAGTGATCTGCGAGTAACGGAACATACAGCTGCCAGTCAGCAGCTTTGACGCAAAGCGGCAGCTGCTTGCGGGGCGGGCGGGCGGGCGCAGGAAGGCCACTCACGGGTGACAGCGTGCCGCTGGCGGGGTAAGTCTTAGGCGTGCAGGTGCCCAGGCTGCCGCCCAGGAGCCCTGCAGCCCGAGCAGCCTCGTGTTGCTCTCTGCAAGCGTTGCCCTGGCACGCGGCCTGGGTCCCAGTCGCCAGACACGCCAGCACCAACGCAGTCACATATATTACACCCATTGGAGCTGCCAGTCGGAACTAAACACGCCTACGACTGCTTAGATCAGCTTGTATGCGACAAACCAGGCGATCACGCCATGACGTACTGCGCTGTGGATGGCGCGTTTACATTCAATGCCCTTGCGGCGGGATTAACGCGCGGAGGGGAAGGGGGAAACCGAGTACCGCCCTCCTCAGCAGTACAATTCGCCTCTTCCCCAAAAGTTGCAAAACAGGGCAGCTTGCAAATTGTCATCGTAAACACTTACACTTGGGGATCGCTAGCCCACCTTGTCCAGTGCAATTGTGCCCAGCTCTTTCCGCATCATCTGTCTGTTCACTTGGTGACCGTCCATACTAGCTTCATCATGATTGCATTGCGGAGATTTGGGCAAAGGTTGGCAGCAGACGCCTTGACGAGCGGCAGCTTGGAATGCAGCACGAGCGGGAGGCTGTTTGGGACAACTGCTGCTCGGTTCAGCGCAGCTGCACAATCAATTATCGGTGAGTATGCGGCGGAACACGGTTGACCGCTGTTGGATTGGCAGCGCACGAACGAGTGCTGCCTGCTGCCGCCTGCCGCCTGCCCCTTTGCTCACTGCAGCCCAAGCCCGATGCTTTTGCAGAACCAATGACGCTAGAAGCAGAACTCCGTTGCACCTCGGGTTCGATTCCTGCTAACAAGCTCAGAAAGGTGAACATGCTGCTGCGGAGAACCTGCGTCGGCTCATTTGTTTTGACTGCCCTCCTCTAGTCCTCTCACCGCTTGTGCATTGCCAGGCTGCAATCGCTTCGGAAAACACGTAAATTGCTGTCGAGTTTGCTGAAGTCGGTCATGAGTGCCTGCTGCAGGCTGGCAAGACGCCCGGCATTGTGTTTTCTGGACCGAAGGGCGAGCAGCATTTGCTAGCATTTGAGTCCAGCGGCCTTGCAAAGCTGGTCTATAAGCTAGGCAGAACCGCGTGGGCCTGCTCAGTCTTCAACCTGCAGCTTCAACGGGAGGACGGCAGCAGGCAGACTGTGCGAGCCCTGGTGGGTGCAGCAGCGGGCGTGGATCCGTTGGTTTTTAGTCCTGCGCCTGCCCGTCTGCCAGCTTGTGAACGCAGTTGGCCTGGCTGTGCACCCTGGTTTTTACCACAACTCTGCATGCATGTCCATACCACTGCGACCGCTGTTCTGCAGGGCCGACAAGTGCACATGACAGCAGACACAGACGCCATAGAAAATGTGACTTTCATCTTCTGCCCCCCGGAGCGGCAAGTCAGGGTGGAGGTGCCTCTCAAGGTGCGTGAGCCGTGCCTGCGACTGTGCCAGCTTGCATCAGCTGCCGCTGCACCCAGCATCCTAATAAAGGTTGAAGCCCTTGGACACTGGATGCTAACCAAAGTCCCGGCTGCATGCGACAGACTGAGATCTGTTGGTCGGCTCTTTGAAACCCACAGCCTGCGTGCCCCACTGAGCTCTTCCAGCTTCATGCAAATCCTACCTGCCCGCCTGCCAGCCTGTCTGACATGCCTTGCTTCGAGTGCACCTGGAAGCACCTGCGCCATCTTCCTGTGTACCACACGTCGCCCTCTCCCCACCTGCCCACCCATGCAGGTGATTGGAGACGATGTTTCACCGGGCATCAAGGCAGGCGGCAGAATCAACTGGATACGCCGCACCATCCCCTGCATGGCACGCGGGGACAGCATACCATCAAGCTTCACGCTCGACATTAGGTGAGGCAAAGAGAGCGAGCAAAGGGAGGATGCTGCCAGCTGTATATCGTCACCCGTGCTTTGTTGTGCAGCTGGTTCAGTGGGTGTAATTTGGTGACGGCACGCAGCTGGGTGGTTGCACCTGCGGATTGCTGCACTGCACTGTGCTCGTACCACGATCCCTCCATACCAACCTTGCTGCATTGTGCGTTTCGGCCTAGCCGTTACCAGCACTGCCCTACAACCGCTTGTTTGCCATCCTGCATTGATGCTGTGCATTCAGGCCTGCTGCGGCATCGCGCTGGATTACTCCCACTGACATGTACCGCTTCCTGTACTGCCTACATTGTACTGCAGCAAGATGGAGGTTAACGACAAGCTGCACTTCACAGACCTGGTGCTGCCCCAAGGGGTGTCCCTGCATAAGGTCGATGCAGCCTTGCCTATACTCAAAGTGGCCAAGTAAAGAGGGGCAGATGTGGCAAAATAGGTAGATTGGAAGCAGTTTGCAGCCAGGCAGCATATATCAAGTGGCAAGTCAATGAGCGAGCAGCTGTTCTTCGCACTAGGATTGACCCGGGCAGGCGCATAGGCGCTGCAGTTGGCCCAACCCGGGGTACTGACAACTGCTGCCATCGGCGGTTGCGACCACCACCAGCCGAAGCAGCCACAGCAACAGGACAGCTCCATATGCCGGGCAGCAATGCGGAGTTATTTTCCGCTGGCACCAGGTGACACGCTTCCGTGAAACCCTACAAAGAATCTGCGCTGCTGTCTCTCAATTACGACTGCTGTCTGTGCCCAATATCTTGGCCAAAAGAAGCCATGCTTGCTTATTTGTGCATCTGCCCCTTTATTATGCATGCATGCTGTAAGCCAAGATGTTACTCTAATGACACATGCGAATAGGAATGGCGACCGTCATTCAAGGCTGAGGAATCACAGCTTGAGCGTCTGTTGCAACAGTAGTCGATCAAAAGGCAACTTAACACATACACTCATTCCTATCTGTGTTCGGTACGATCAAAACAGTGCGGGGTGCCCCTTGATTCAGGGGAGCTCATGTTGTGGTCACTCTTGCCATGCTGCCTACTCGGCCACAACAGGCCTACCGATGCAGGACGCTGCATTCAGCCTGCTGCGCAGGTTAGGCATGCTGGCACTGGCCTTGGTGCTCGCCCTGCTGCACAGGCGGCAGGCCGTAGTAGCGCCGTGGCTCAACAGTCGGCTGACTGCTGTTGTGCGGGTAGTCTGGGCAGGGGGGCCATATACGGCGGAAGGCAGGACAGGGGGCTGCACCAGCCATTGGACCTGCAGTAGATGGATGTGGAGGACAGGCATTGCTATTGTTAGCTGGCGGTTAAGAAGTGGAGGGCGGTCACTGCTACCAAAAGGGCACATAAAGCATGTGATGCAGCATTGCAGTCTACAAAGGTATGCTGGACAGGTAGGCAAGCAAAGCAGGCATGACAGACAGACGGGCTACAAGAGGCATGGCATGACCCGCCACCTACCTCATCGGGTGATAGCTCCAGGTCAAGCGTGGGGCTCGAGGCAGCGGTTGTGGCCTCAGCAGCGCTCAAAATCTGCACCTGCAGCAGCCTCTCGGTTGCCACCTGTGCCTTGGCAGCCTTGGCAAGGTCAAAGCTTGGCAGCTGCAGGGCGACGCTTGGCGGGCACGGGATGATGGCGGTGCCGGTCGGCTCTGGCACCGAGGCAGGCACTGGGCTGGCATGAACCGCCTTTTGGACGGTGTACGGTGCGGCCACAGGGAAGAACAGGTGTAGCTGGATGGTGTTGTTAAGCAGGCAGAGGAAGCGCACGGTGCACGCCTGCTGCTCTTGCTGCTGCTTCTTGGGTGCAGGCACAGCGGGACAGGTTGCGCTTCCAGTAGCAGCAGTAGGAAGGAGCTTGGCGGGAATGCTCCACGTGCTGGTGCTATGGCCACGTGTGCGGGCAGCGGCAGTGCTGGACTCATATTTTGTGGACCTGCTCCGACTCTTCATGCTGGCGGCGACAGGCTTGGTGCTGGCGGCGGCAATGGCGCAGCTGGGCTCATAGCCTGCCATGGTGTGACGGCGCCTGATGACTGCAGGCTCAACGTGGTAAGGCGTCATAGCGTTGGCGGACAGCGAGGGTGAGTGCTTTTGAAGGGGTGGTGCGGGCCGGTCGTTCACAGATCTTCACCAAAAGCCTCCGCCGGCAGCCTTTCAGCACTAGCCCGCGCTGCAGCACCCCCCGCGCCACTCACCGGAGTCCGTTTGCTCAATAGCGGGGTCGATGGCGGCGAGGTTGAGGAGAGGCATCGTGCAAGCCTGGTGGCGTTGCTGCTGGGGGTGGGCGTGTAGCGCGGTGCGGCGTGCTCCGAGGGTGAACAGCTGCAGAAATTACAAAATTGGAGGCCCATTCATCCCCTGTAAAGCCACGCACCGCGTTCCGGGATCAGCAAGGCGCGCGTGCTTTGCATGCTGCTGTGGTTTGCGCCCGCGCGCCCAGTCGCTGCGTCTCGGCTGCAATCAACATGAATGACATGGACAATAGTAACGGTAATGTTGCCCACAAATCCGCCTTCCGTCATAGTCTGCTTGCGGTGGTGGCGGCGGTTGGCGCCGCCCAAGGCCCCACCCCTACCCACATCAGCAGCAGGACTGGGGTTGGCTTCGCGTAAAGCGCGAGCCTGTAGAAGACCTGCTGACAAGACGCAGGTGGCAGCAGCACCAAGGAAACTGCCTGACAGAGGTGCGACAGGCGGTGAGCGGCGCCAGCAGTGGCGGTTGGTCCCAGGTAAGCAACCCACTGCGACAACCGGCTGGGTTTGTGAAGGTCCAGCGCACACTAAACTCTGTGCCACCAGGGCAGGTGCACCTCTTCTGCCTGCTAGGTGTGGTAGTAAGTGAAAAACGCTCAAAAGGAGGGGGCACAGGACAGTTCTCAGCGCGCCTCCCTCCACGCCAGCTTGCTGCGGGATGTGTGGTGGACGTGCGGTGCAACAGCAGGCCTGATGCCGCAACCCTTCCGCACAACTGGCCACATGGGCTGCAGCTCACACAACGTGATGAGTATCTGCACCGTGGTTAAGCAGCCCAGCAATCCGTGTGAGTTACGGGAAGCAGCTATGCTGAATGAATGCAACAACGCGATACACTTCCGCAACGAGGGAAGCGCCATATACTTTCGAGTATAATATAAAACTGCCCACCTCACTTGCCTCCAAACCCACGGCCGCCATTGTTCGCTGTCGACACCTTGCCCTTGCCCTTCCCGCCGCCGCTGCTGGCAACCTGCTTCTTGCTGCCTCTGGCCATGCCTGTGCTGCTGCCGCCGATGGTGTTGCCGCCGTTTGTGTTGCCGCTTCCGCTGCTCAGCTGCTTGACCCGCTCAGAGATAGCACTCATAGCATCCACCAGGAGCTGCTTCTTGTCCATGCGGAACCGTATTGCAAGCTGCAGATTCTCTGCTGCACGCTGCGCCTGCTGTGCCTGCTGCGGTTGCTGGCCGCCTGCCGCCGCCTCGGCTGCCGCTCTGCCTGCCGCAGCCAGCAGCGCTGCATCTTCCTCCATGCTGTGCTCAAATTGGCCCAACGCTATAGCGCACAGCCCGCGTAGCGTGCGCAGCGCAGCCAGCTCAGCAGGCAGCGCCATCGGGGCGTTCCACCGGCCCACCTGCTCCACAGTGGCCGGCTTGCCGGCAAGCGCCGCGGCATTTGGAGCGCACAACACCCGCACAGCTGCAAGCAGTCGGGGGTCGACAGGCCCGTCTGCTGCACCTGCTGTTGCTGCTTTTCCACTGCTGCCGTTGCTGCCAGAGGCGTTTGCCTGCCGCCGGATAGTAACCTCAGTGTTGGCCCCCGGCCCCGTCAGTTGCAGCGACGTAAGCGCCTGCTGCTGCCAAGCTGGCAATGCCGGCAACTCAGCAATGTCACCCTCGTCTGCTGCCCCAATTGCGCTGCCAACATGCGCCACCGCCTTGGCTGCCTGCAGAAGAGGCATTCAATGGCAGCATTAGACAAGCGGACTCTGGGACGATCCTTACAGTCGGGTTACTGCCTTCTATCACAGTAAGGTGCAACAGGCCAGGAAGAAAAACTGCTACTGGCGTCAAAGGAGCCGCTCACTGCCAGCTTTTGAACAGGGCTATGCAGTGTATTCCACGCTCTACATTGAAGCTCACCTTCCACACCACCACCCACAACTCGGTTTGCACCTTACAAATGCACCCACCCAAACTACCCACCCACCTCAATGAGGCCAGGGTCGAAACGCAGCTGCACGGTGTCGTGGGGGTTGTTGGGGATGATGAAGCCTGCACAGGCATGACAAGAACGTTATCAATTCCTTGGAAATATACAAGTAGTGAGCTGCCTCCTGCAAGTACGCCAGCACAAGGTAAAAAGAGCTGCGGTATGTGACCACAACCAATGTCGGCTAATGGCAAACGCCGCTCTGAAACACCAGCAAGCACAGCTTGCACGGCTGTCAAAGCCGTAGCAACGACAACATGGCCGCATTGAACAACATGGTGGCAATTTCGCACAGCGGTACAATGCAGCAGCGTGCAGTGGTACTGCACCATAATCCATGAGCAGGAAGTCGTTGCTGAGCCGGCCATAGCTGATCACCACCGGCTCTCCCGCCTGCAGCTCCCTGCAGAAAGAATAACCCAGAGGGGTATTAAGCTCTAAATCTCTACAGGGAATTGTACTGCAACAGGGCTGCCTTTGTTCCAGGCAACCAACCCATGCCAATGAGAGGTATTTGCATGATAGATTGCTCTCCCGCTCACTTGACAGACAGATAAGCTAGACACAAGCCAAATGGAGCATGTCTCACAGCAGCAGCCTCCACCTCACCTAGTTGCCACCATGCACATGCTGCCGCTGGGGCCCGGCGCAATTTTGGCGTTTGGATGGAAGCTGTGGTTGGCCATGTCGATCAGGGGAAGCATGGCGGCGGGCTGCGCGACACAGGGTGTGAGGGTGGCGGGGACCATAGTCATGACGAGTGCAGTGTGGAACAAGGTGGTTTTTTTAGGTGCCGTGTGAGATGCCTAGCACCCCGCCAGCTTGGCAGCTTGCAAACACGCCAACACCATTACCCCTAAACAGTCAATGCGCCCGCCCGCCCACCTGGCCCGGGCCCTTGGTGCGGAACGCCCTGGACGTCACCACCGCCAGCGCCCATCCCAGCGCATTGGCGTCAACCTCGGCGCCGCCAAAGGGGTCCCGCTCGGTGCCGCGCACAGGCGCCAGCGCATCTCTCGTGAAGCTCAGAAGCCAGCGGCAGCGCCGCTTCACCTGCTCGGTGACGGGGGGGTACTGCAGGGCGGCTAGAGACTCTCCATTGAAAAACATGGGTAGGCCAACCACCCCCATGGGCAGGTTGTTGATGTACGGGGCGTAGGAGGATGCGTCGCCCAGCAGACGGTGCGCCACAACCTGCAGTGGGCAGGTTGGCCAACAGAGTGGTTGGCCTTTCTACGAGAATGTCAGGGCAGGGTGGGGCTGTGAACGGCGCACCTAAACCGTGGCATGCATGCATGCATACAGGCAGGGGCTTTGCAGGAAATCCAAGCCTGAAACTTGCCTGCAGCGCCAGCTTTGCACCCCACAGCTCTTCAGGAACTTGCTCTATAAGGGCCAGCAGCCGCGGGTCTGTGCTGCCCCCATAAGTCAAGTGGCACCGCTGCGGTACGTTGATGAGAGTGGTGCCTGCGGTGCAGTGCTGGGCTGCCTGCAGGCCAAACCCCGCCTCGTCTCGCCTCACAGCTACTGCGCTGGCGGAGCCGCCGCTGCTCTCTACCCAGCTCACTAGGTCGGCAGCGGGGGTGGCAGCGGGCGAGGCGGCCCCGCTGTTGCCCTGCGTGGAGGCTGCTGAGACCTGTATGCTAGGGGCTGCAAGAACGGGAAAGGTGGGAAACGGTCAGCACGGCATTGTTGTTGCGAAATGGTGGGTGGGCTGCTGGGGCAGCATGGGGTACAGCAAGCCAAGATGCTTTAGCCACGGGGACAGAGCAGCAGGTTACCATGGCGGCTCATGAAGAGTTTGACCATGCGGGTGGGTGACACGCCGCGCACCGTAAAACGCGTACTCCCTGGCATCTGCAACAACAGGCGCGGAGGCGCCATGAGAAGGCAACAGGGCAGCGGAGAGGCGGGCGGCAGCAGCGCAACAGGGGGGGATGGATCGCTGCATAGCGTGGCTAAGTTGGTTTTTTTAGGGAATGACTCCTAAGCTCTTCCGGCGACCAGCACGCAGCGTAGAAACAAGCTCCGTTCAGCATGTGCAGGTGCAGTTGACGAGGAGGCCTCCGACGTCTGTATGGGGCGGTTCAATCCCTGCCTGCATGACTGTAAACGCAGCGCGCTTCGTTGTGCACCCCTCCACACGCTGTCCCCAGTGCACTGGCCGCCTGGGCTGCCTGATCTTGCGATTACACGTTCTGGATAATGACAATACAGTATCCCATGTGCAATTCACCTGCAATGTGAAGCAGCGCGGAGTAGTGGGAGCTTAGCTGCTGTGAGTGCTGCGGCCATGACTTGAGCACCCCTGCTACTACCCCTTCTCTACCCCTGCTCCATGCGACTGCAAGCCTCCTGTATGTGTTTTCGACCGGAGGCACGGCCGATTGCGAGCAATTTAGCTACACTCGCGCGGTGTGGGTCTGTCCAAGGGTTTGTGGTCCAGAATGCCAGTCCTCAACTCATGGCTCTTGCTCCTGCTGGCAGCCCTGCTTGTCTCGTCCAATTGCCAGGAGGAGCCGCCATTGGCGGGCGAGGGTGCAGGGGCAGCCCCTGAGGAACCTGGCGATGTAGGCGCCAACGGCGGCTCGCCGTTTGAGGCCGAAGCTCCGCAGGGGGCTTTTGACGACACGCGGCCTGGCCAGTTTGGTGTAGCTCCAGCGCTTGGCGCGCCTGGAGGTGAAGCTAAGATGTGCTACTCAGCTGCTGCATTCATCAAGCTGAGCAGTCATCGGAGCGTGTGCGTAATGCCTGCTACACTCCATGGCTTCACATGGATGGCATCCCCATTCTGCTCCCCCTTTGTTTGGATGCTGCTGCATGTGCAGAGGAGCCAAGATTGGAGTTTCAGGGGACTGGCACTGTGGCCTATGCACAGGAGTCTCTTGGACCCTTTGACGCAGCCGAACTAGGGTGCAGCCTGGGTTTCCTGTCTCCCACCTTCCAGGTCCGTTGGGGTTTGAAGCCAGACAGCAGGCTGCCGGGCTGCACAGCAGCCATCAATAGCATGCCCCTGGACCCTTTCATCGTTGGCGGCACACTGTAAACAGTTACCTTGGGGCCCCCCCACC
>JAAMXP010002693.1:0-12247 GCA_019693395.1 Ettlia oleoabundans | reverse complement strand
AGCGAGCGGCGTGAACAAATGCGTGACAGATAAACTAAGGTGCATCAAGGGAAACAGCATGGGGAACAGGTGCTACATCAAGCAGAGAAACAGGTGCTATATCAAGATCAAGCAAACAATCGAAGGCCAAGATGCTGGGCCCAAACCCCAGTGTGTGCTGGTGTACTAGTCCATCAGGAAAAGAATGAAGCCTGAGTATGAAAGGTTGAGAAGCATTGTTCAAGCCCTGCCCGACAGCCCCTCAGATCCCTTAGCATTGATACATGGTCAGCAAGGGCGAGAAATCTGTTTAAAACCGAGTGCCTGGCGGGGCACTGTTATTGTACGAGTGGGAGACTTGGTGAGCAGAGGGGCGTGCGTTAGGGCCGGCACGGCAGTGCCCCCAGGGAATTCTGCATGCGTTTTGGGAGGCGAGCTGTTATCTCAGCTTTGCAACCAGGCAAGCTTCAGATTCTGGAAGCTGCCACCGGTGGTGCAAAGGAGGAGGCACTTCGACCGCTGCCTGAAGCGGGCAGGTCAGCAAAGTCCAGGGCCCTGGGCGCTGTGCTCCGCTGGGAGGTGCCGCTGGTGCTGCCGCGCCTGCAAGAGGGGAAGCAGGGCCAATATCACGGAGTAAGGGAGCAGTTTGGGTGGGCAGCACAACTGCAACATGCGTTATAACCGTGTGGAAGTGCCCTGCGTGCTGCTGTGCATCGCCAGCAGTATGCTCACCCAGACACTTTGCGTGCGCCTCGGGCAAGCCGGCTCATCACTTGCTGCACATTGGTGCGTGCAGGGCGGCGTTGCCGCTCGCCCAGCGCTGGAGGTGCAGCCTCCTCCACCGGCCGGCTGGGCGTGTTGTAGTTGAAGTGGTAGGCAACGGCATTTTGCAGCTGCGCGCAGCAGGTGGCAGCACACTTTGGTAAGGGTAAACGATCAATGCAGCTAACAGATACTATATAACGCTGGAGAAGTGCAAACGTGGACCATGCATCTGAGTATTGCGAGCTGTGACAGGTGGCAGCCCATTGGTGCAAGCATGCTGGCGCAAGCCACCGCCACCCACCGTGGATCGCAGGGCCTTGCACACTTGAAACAGCGGCTTGAGCTCATCGTGTGTGAGGAAGCACACCACCTTGAGCTGCACAAGGGCATGGAGCGATGCCAGGGTGGGTAGTGCGGCTCGACGTCTGGCCGGGCTGCCAGCAGAAGCAGTGGCAAGAGAAATGCCAAGGGCACGAGTGGTGAGCAGGCAGCCGGGTCGATGGATGAAGAGGTGTCGGGCTTCCCCCATGTCTTGACCGTGCCAAACCCGCAGATTGCTTCTGCTGCTACACCCTGCCAGCAAGCGACAGCTGCAGATGCTAGTAACATATTCAAAACTCACCAGCACGTCCTCAGGCAGGGCCAGCAGCCCCTCACCGTCCCGCAGCTCGTAGGGTTCCCGATGCTGCGCCACCGCCTTCTGCTGCTGCAGGTGACGCTTTCGCTGCGCAAAGATGAGCGGCAGCGTGCGCACTGGCACATAGGCATGGGGCACGCCCTTGAGGCGGGCAGGCGCCGACTTGGCCGCCGCTCTGAGTCTGTCAACGGCTGCCGCCACGGCTGCCGTCTTTGGTGCCGCCACGGGTCGGGCGGAATGGGGGCCGCTGCTCTCCGCAGGGCGCAATCTCATGCTGCTCATTAGCTGTCTGCAAGAACACAGGGTAGGAGCCGACGGGTTTGAAGCCATGAGGCCTCTGCTGGCACTACTTGCTGTGTCAGTCACCGGCGCCCCGCCCGATCACTTGTCAACAAAACATCCGGGCGCACCGGCTTTGGAGGTGCGAGTGCAGCACGGAGGGCGGCAACACCGTCGGAGCCTTGCGCTTCTTAGAAGTCCCGCTGCCCTTGCTCGGCGCAGGGGGAGCAGCCTGCTGGTCGTCGCTGTGGTTATGCGCCATCCCGGCGCCACAGAAGGAGCGACTCGAAGGTTGTTGTGAGTCAGTGGGTAGGAACACAAAACTGGGACTCAAGGCAGGTATAACACAGCAGGACAAGACCCTAACGCGTCGAAAGATGGGATACGCGTTTGCCACGGACGCCCATGGAGTCCTGGCATGCTGCGCTGCGCTGTCTGTGGCTGGCTGTCCTGCCGACAGCTATCCTGGCGCTCAAACAGCTGAGGCAACTCGTTTTGCAGGGGCAGGATGCATTGCAGTTTGGGCACCTTCTAGAGTAGAATGCAAGTCGCAGAACAATGAAATGCAGGGCCATGCTCTTGCAGAAGTCTCTCCGGCGGATGTACAGCTGCTGTCGAGTTCGATTATTCAATTGTCGAAAGCCTCGCAGCTGGGGCTCAGGTCCCCGCCTCCTCTGCCAGCTGCCCTTCCTCCTCCGCCTCCATCTCCTCATCACTGTCCCCCTCTGCTGCGGGCTGCACATCGCACACCTCTGCCTCTCTCGTGACAGGGCTGTACGCCGCAAAGGTGCCGTTGGCTAGCGAGCCCTGCAGGCCAAGAGGGGACAGGAAGGCGCGGCAGGGGCCACTACATTGTTGAAAAACGCACAGCTGTTCATGTGGAACACCAGTGCTGCGTGGCATGTGTGCTGTCCCTGTGTTGCTAGCTATAACATCAACTGTCAGCTGCGCCCCACCACATTGGGCTGATGGCTGCAACTGCCGTCGCTGTTGGACAGCGCTTGCACCCCTGCCCGTTTGCCCCAGCTGCATACACACGCACCGGGTTGAGGCAGCTGCAGCTGTCAAACTCAAATGCGGCGGCGGCGGCACTGTCTGCCAGCACGAGGGCATCTGGCATGGGATAAACATACAGGGCGTGGTCATACTCCCAATAGATGGGCTGCAGGCAGGGGCAGGAAGGGTGTACAGAATGGGCGCTACCGAAGGAAGTTCCAACAGAAAATCGATACTGGAGGGAGGGGGGGAAGTCCCCGGGATTTATACCTCCTGCATCGTCTGCAACACCCACCTGGTATTCAAGGGGCACAGGGCACAGGTGGCTCTGCTGCAGCACGGTGGCACACACGTGCTCAAACAACGGCGCCTCGTCGGCCGAGGATGGCGGCAGGATGGCCAGACCACGCATGCGCTGCTGCAGGTTGTCTCTATATATAACCACTTCGCCGCCGCCGTGACGTACTCTGCAGAAAATACAAACCCCATTATGCGGGCGAGGCTAAGCAGGGTCATGCAGAGTCAGTGCCAAAGTTTGGCAACGACGAGCTTGAGGTTTGCAGTGGCACCGGCAGCCTGGCAGAGGGTAGATGGCAGCACAAAAGGCCTTGCCACACTGTGCTGAATCCCTCTACGTGCCGACTGAACCATGAAGCAAGCAAAATACACAAACAAGTTGATCAGAGCAAGGCGAATCAGACAAGGCGCTATCAGCACACGTGCAGCCACAGCAGCCAGGTTACCTGCATGGGTTGCTGGCCAGCACTGCGTTTGGCACTGCCTCCAGCAGGGGTGCAGCCACCGCCTTTGGCAGCCCAGGCCGCGGCAGGCTGCTACCGGGCCCCAAGTCGCCTGGCCCAGGTACCAGCACAAACTTGCTGCCGGCCTGCAAAGCAGTGCCAGGTAGGCAAGCAGTGCCTGTTAGCCATCACATCAACATGCGCAGGTAAGCGGCGCTTGTGAGCCACATCAGTTTGCATGGCGTTGGCCCTAACCTCACGGCATCCGCAGCATCTGCACTGCCAGAGTAATAACCAAAACCACAGTTGCAAAACACTCATACCAGGACAGAACAGCACAGCTCAGCACAACATGACACAACCATAGCGAGGTGCAGCACCCACCCGGATGGTGGGGTACTGGTTGATGACGCGGCCCAGCGCTGCAAAGTGCTCCCTGAGCCGTGCATAGTGCGTGTTTGCGGCGTTGGCATCATATGACTGGAAGGACCCCAGCAGCATGAACAGCGAAGGGGGATGCTCCAGCTGGCTGAAACCTGCAGGCACCCAGGGTTTTTGGTGCCCAGGGTTACGGCACGCAGGGTTTTTGACTCGCCGGGCTTTTGGCGTGGTCATTGGTGGTCCTTTTATTGGAACTAAGGAATCAAACTAGTAGATGTAATGCCGATGGGCTCTCAGCTAACTGAACCAAGTTTGACCGATGGCAGGATTGGAACACGATCCAAATCCAGTTCACACAGCAGGGCGCTATTAAGTTGGGTTCCCCTGCCGCTGCTTGCTTGGCCGGCTGAGTGGCCTGCATTTACCCAAACCTTCACATGCACTACATGCGATAAGCGACTCGACACGTAAAACACATGGATCTCATCCACCCACCCGCAAACACGGCATGCAGGCGGTCCAAAATCTCGGGCCTATCCAGCAACACATCAGACAGCAGCACGATGCGGTCCTCAGCGTGCCGTGCCTCCCAGGCAACCAGCTGGCGCTCATCCGGGGCAGAACCTCCGAAGAAGTCCAGCCCCTGCAGCGCCTGAAGGCTGTCGCCACGTTTCTCGGGTGGCGGCATGCCTAGCGCCGCGACCTGCGTGATGATGTGCATCGTAGTTGTGCAAGGGCCGTGCCCCGCTGGCAAGGGCGGAAAGCGCTCAGCAAGCAACCAGCTGACGACAGTAAGGGGCACTACATGGCAATCACGTAACGTTACATGTGCAGGGCAGAGCAGCCAGTCAATCGCAACCGAGCTACTACCAAATTCCCCCACCGTTACCCCACCTTGAACACTCCGCTGGGCAGCAGCTCTCCCTCCGCCACCACGATGCTGTTTTGAGTGAACACACCCAGGGTCTGCTCAGCCTCTGACAGATCCACCGGCAGGCGCGCTGACAGGTCCTCGATGGCGTACCGCCCCTCCTCAGGCTGCAGCACAACTTCCGGTGCAGTGCAGTATATTGCAGTTCAGCTTGCCAAGCGTTGGGGCAGGTGTTGGGCGAAAGGGGTAGACAAGAGGGGTGCAAAGGAGCACTGGGTGCTGCACTGCATGGCGCAGAGAAGGGCATCGCCATGCTAGATGCAAATAAACTTCATGAATCCCAGAGAGCAGCCAGTACGGTCCCAAAGTCTGATAGGATCCAGCCCCAGCATCGCACCTGCGTGAGGAACCCCATGACGTATCGCTGCTCCCCCACCACCCCCAGCATCGCCTTGAGCTCACTCAGCTCGCACTCGGACTGGCCTGACCCGCCTCCCAGACCAGAAAACTGCATAAAGTTGCAGGACGAATGCAAAAAAAGGCGAGGAAGGCATGCAAAGATGAGCGCCAAACTGCTTTGCCCGCTGTGCAACGCATGGCTCTGTATAATGCTGTGTTGCTATAGGTCTGCTCACACGGATTTTAGCATTGACAGACAGGGACCTCTTGGCAAGCAATGCGGCTAGCCTACAGTTGCTGACAGCGTGCCAACATGGTGCTGGCAGTGTGTCAAACTGACGGTGCTGAGGTCAAGCACACCTTTGCGGGGCGGAACAGCTTATTCCGCTTCAAGCGCTGCTGCACCAAGTGAAAGCGGTTGATGTACAGCTGCACCTTGCTCTGCAGGGCGCATCCACACCAAATGCATGAATAGCAGCCAGGAGCATAGGTTTGACTTGCTGAACACGCAGCAGCAGTGGAGAGGTTTCGGGTTGACGGGCGAACATGCACGCAACCGAACATGCACGCAAGAGCGCACCTTTGCATCCCCCTGCAGCCTGGGCTGCGTGGTAGAACGGTAAAAGAGCTTGCGCACTGGGTCATACACGATTTGTGGCACTTGGAAGGCATCCACCACCTGAACCACATCCTGCACCTGGCTGCGGCCCCCAACAGCCGCCAGCATGCGCTCCAGCAGGGCCGGCGTCAGACGACGCTCATCGCTGACTGCAGTCGAGTGAGCACATGTAGGTATTGAGTGCGTTTTAGCGTTTAAGGGCTTTTAAAGGAGCAGGGAGCATGGCAGTCTGCTGCAGCTGACAACCGCGACGAGGTGTGGCAATGCGCTGCCACCACGCCCCAGCTGCCAGTGCCTGTCAAGGTTCGCAGTCGGCGCAGCCTCTTGCCTGTCTCCAGTTCATCTATCAAGCTTAGCACAAACTGCTCAGGATCTGGCACGTCTTGCACCTCCTGGACAAGCTGCTCAAGGGCACTGGGGTCCAGCGCGAGCCCGCTAGACTTGAACTGTTTCTGCAGCCATAACTTGGTGGCACGCAGCTGTTCCTGCATGGTTGGACCGCCGGCCTGCCCAGCAAACTCCGCGTTCAGTGCTCCATCACCGCCACTGACTGTCTTGCGATCCCCCCCGCGACCAACAACGCTGTGCGATAATTTTGTCGATCGTGTTTCGACACAAGGAACACTGCTGTTGGTTCAAAATAAGAAGCCGCTGAGCTGGAGCAGCATGGCCCCCAAAGAAAATGGTAAAACCCCATTGCCAGCGCACATAGCCAAATTTGCATCATATTCTATGTTGCAAGTCAGGCGTTCGCCTATACTACAACCCCTACCAAGTTGCAAGTTGCCCACAGCAGTCCCCAGCAGGGCAAGGCGAGTGCTTATGTGCGCTGGCACCCGGAAGATGTGGATCGATGTCGACGTCGGAGTTGACGATGCGCAGGCGTGGCAAGCCACCTGCTGTGCCGCCGCCACTTCTGTTTCGGCCGGGGAGCAATGTGCCAGTCGCCTGTGCGCGTGCCCAATGCTGCGCTGCTCAACCAGCTTGGAAATCTGGTCTGCAGGGGCTCATGCTGGCGTTGGCTCACGCAAACACACAGATCCTAGGTATTTCAGCCGTTCACGGCAACGTCGATGTGGCTCAAGTAGGGCGGAACATTGCACGTATACTCACGCTGTGCGGGCGTTTGGATGTGCCCTTTTACCTCGGCGCTGATGAACCGCTGGTTGCAGCTGCGATGGATGCCTCCTTTGTGAGTGATGCAGGCAGTGGCCACACGGTTAGCGGAACTGCTGCAGGACACTGGCGCTGGCATTGCATCCTACAGCCCTAACCCGCTTGCAGCGAGCGCACATACCCAGTGCTTGCAAGGTTGCATTAGACTCGCTGGTAGGGTAAAGTGCTGCGACAGCAGCACTAACATACTGCCAGTTGCATTCTTTCGTGATGCAGTTCCATGGCAATGATGGCCTGGGGGACATGCCGAGCGTTCATCCAGCCTATTCAGCCTTGGAGCTGCAGGCCCGCCCGGGCCACGCTGCCATGCACCTTGTCCAGGCCGCCCAGGTACATAGCACATATGTTCAATGGTGCGGTGCTTGTTTGCCACCTGACCGCTGCATGGAACCTGCTCCATGGCGCTCAACCACTGCTTTCCACCTGCCTGCCTGTCTGTCTGGGTTTATTGAAAAATTACAAGGGCCATCAATGCCTTGCGCAGAAGCATGCAGGCGAGGTTACAGTTGTAGCCACTGGGCCACTCACGAATATAGCGCTTGCTTGCAAGATTAATGAGCAGTTCCCGCGGAAAGGTGTGCGGGCAAAGTTCCGCACAGAAGGCTAGCATGTTGCCCGGAAAGTCGACCACAATGTGAGCGCTGCAATGCTGGAAGCTGCTTGACACACACACCGGCACTCCTGCTGCCCTTTTCTGCTGCAGTGGATCGGCTTGTGGTGATGGGTGGTGCCGAGGCCGCCGGCAATGTGACCCCAACCGCTGAGTACAACTTCCATAGCGATGCGGAGAGCGCGCATGTAGTGATGCGCAAGTTTAGTCAGCTTGTGTTGGTCAGCTGGGACTGCACGGTGCGGCATGCGCTGCCCTGGAGCTGGGTGGATGCCTGGCTCAGCAAGCCCACTGACAAAGCGGCCTTCATGCGAGCCATCATGGCAAAGAGCATTGCCTACGAGAAGCAGCGGGATGCAGGCAAGCCAGGCGCCAGGCAGCTAAAATGCATGGGAACATGTCACCCGCATGGGAGGGGAAGTTGCCGATTTCACAGCCCATTGCCGCTGCCACTGCCTGTTTCTTGGTCAGAATGTTAGAAATCTCAGGCCGCTGCCCCGCCGTGTCACTGCAGATGTAGGGTGGATAGCTTGCGACCCACTGGCCTTTGCACTGGCGGTCTGCGACGAGGCGCTGTTGGCAGCAGAGCCCAAACACTGTGTGGTGGAGTTGCAGGTGCGAGAGTGATGTAGTCTCCCCCTTGTGCTGATCAGCAGAGCTCCCCACTAGCACAGCTCAATTCTGTGCCGTCTTCTATACTGTCTGCAGGGCTCTCTCACGCGCGGCATGAGCGTTTTTCAAGACCCAGGGGGGAAGGCGGCGCTGCAGGCCAATGTTCTGCTGGTCAGGGAGATCTGCATGCATCGCTTCAAGGCGCTCATGGATGCCGCCACCGACTGAGTGGACTGCATCGGCGGAAAGGGATTGTGCTGGTCAGTTGTTGCCAACAACAAAATCATTCAACTGCTGCATCGTGCGGAGCTTCTACTGATAGGCTCCCGGCTTCAGCGCCAGCCTGGGACCAGCTTGTATCATGATTTCTCAGTTTCATACCTAAGTAATCTGTGCCATGATTGTATACACGTATGAACAATGCTAATGTATACTGATATTGGCTACTGAAACATTGCTGTTGTCGACTGCATACTATGTAGTTAAGAGTAAGCAATACTCCTAGCCGACGGGCTGGCATATGCAGTTCTAAGGCATTGCAAAGAGCAGTAGGGGGGGGGGGGGGGGGGGGGGCACGCTCAGGCCAGGAAGGGGCGGTATGGGCTGCTGAGGAGCTTGGCCAGCGGCAGGAAGAGGGGCTGGCATATGTGAGCTAGGACCCCATACTCCACCCACTCCCAACCCTCGCATTTGTGTGGCTCGCAGTTGCGGGGCTGCACCGTTGGCGGCACCTCAGCCCGGCAGAAGATGGTGACGTAGTGCTTGCCATGCGGGAACACAGAGTTGACAGCATAGGCGTATGTCGGGGCTAACAGATCGAGGCCCGTTTCCTCCATCACCTGCATGCATGTGTTGGGGCGGCAATGTCGTGCTGCATAGGTGCTAGGGGTCAGCGTTTGGGTGCCAGCAGGTTGTATGTTCTAAGGCAGATTGGCGGCTGCAGTAAAGGACTTTGGCACTATGCTGCTCACCTCTCGTGCCGCACATTCTTCAAAGCTTTCCCCATACTCGAGGTGCCCACCTGGCAGAGCATACTCGCCTCCACCATGCGGGCCTTTCCTGGTGGCTAAGAGTGCGGGGCAAATGAGCAGGGCAGGGCTTGAATGTCAGCGCCAACACCTTGTCCATCCAGGTTGCAAGCTCAGCTTGGCATGGCAAGGCAGAACACCGCACGGCCAGCAAACCCACCTCTTGCCCACTAGGCACTTGGTGGTTCCAGCCAGAAAGATTAGCACCCCCACCCCGACAAGTGGCCGCTGCTGCTCCTGACCCATGCGAGTTGCTGCGACGAGTGGTGGCAGGTTTGAGGTGGAAGCGTGCACCCTGGCTACTCCTGGCTACGCCGGAGCAAAGCGGTGGCTAAGGTTGCAGTGACACAGAACGGCTGTTAGCGAGCAGCATGCGCTCTGGTAAACAGGGCTGAGATGGGTGTGGTGCCCCCGCTTCTTTGCCGGTCCTTGCCGCCACCAAGGGGCTCAGTCCTATAGCTGTCGACCGGCAGCCCTGCAATGGCCAATTGATTGGGCATTGTGACAACATGTTGTCCATGAAAAAGCTTATACGACAATGCGAGCCAGCAACAACAGAGCACAACAAGTTTGGGGGCAGCGGTCAGGCATACCCTGCGCCGTCTGTTTTTGAACAGGTATCTTGTCGCAACATTGAGAGCAATTTTACGCCTTCACTGGCCCTGCATTGGAACTCCCGCTCCGTCCAGTCAGCACTGCGGCACGTCGCTCACCCTTGCATGCGACACGGAGAGGGTCAATCTACCTTCCGCAGCGGCATTAAAACCCTTGCGCGAACAGCGCGCCGCACATTGCAGCGGCTCCGACACGGTTACCGAGATGAGCTCTTCAGATAGGCGATTGGCGGTCATGGCGCGGCAGCTGGCGCCGCCGACAGTTGTGGAGCACGACCAGGTGGAGGGCAATCCCACCAGAGCGGTCACTCCGTGCCCTCGGGTAAGTTGCCGCCGCCATCGCTGCCGTCGCCGCTGCGCAAGGAAACCCAACCCTTGTCTCAAAGTGCTTCTCTTTCCCGACCTTTATGATAAATTTGCTTCTCTTCCGCAAGCTTAGTGCTGACAGTCTGGCTATCATCGCCTACGTCTGTCTGTGCCGCCTACGGCTGCTGGTGCAGGCCCTGAACGACTTCCTTACACGGGATAACAAGCAGCTGAGGGAGGCAATCTTTGAGTTCTTCATGGTGGGTTTGGCTCCTTTTCTCACCTTGGCAGCCAATGCAACCCTCTACCACGATCTAGACCTGGCAGCCTTACAGTGAGTGCAAAGGCCAACCCCACCAGCCTGCTTGCCCTGATGCCACCATTGTCTGCCGGTTACCTCCCGCAGGACCCCCTGTTTGCGCCCAACTACTACCTCTCCATGGCTGGCGTTCGCGAGCTGACAAGTCAACGTACGTTCCACTGCATGCGTTGCTTCCCTGCCCATCTTTTCTTGTTTCTTCTGCCACAATGTGCGCAGCTGGGGTGCCCGCAGCTATTGGGGCAACATCGTACGGCTTTGCCCCAATCCTAACACCACCCGATTTTGTGATGGCTGGCTGCAGGCATGGCCAAAGTTGTGGCGCAGCGCTTCTTCTCTGTGTTTGACTACCTGCGGTGAGTGGCAGGCCAGTATGATTACTGGGCGACGCCCAAGGTGGCCAGCTTTCTGCACAGCAGCACGCGGGCTTGGTGCTTTAGTGGTCTGCCTGTTTGGCTGACATTCCTTCTTGCTATCATGGCTGGCGCAGGGACCCGCTCAAGTTCCAGGTGATCGAGCATCGAGCTGCTCAGGGTGGTGTCTGGTTCCCCCATTTATATGCCGTCTTTCAAAAGTCTTGTTAGGCAGCTGCCGTGTCCTGTTTGAAAAGCCCTACAAGAAATATCCAGTCTAGCAGGTTGCATGCGCTGTGCAGAGTCTCATTGCAGTGAACCGTTGATACTTTGGGACTTGACATTGAGCAAGCAGCCACATTTGCGGAGGCCGGCACGCTTCTGACCTGCTGTGCGCTGTACACTGATGGGCTTGTTCCACCGTGGTTGTTGCGCTGCAGGCAGCACTGGAATGCCTCAACTACTGTGATTACAGGTTTGCGCATGCGTGTGGTGGTGGGTGAATGGGTGGGTAAAGGGGGCTTGCGCTTACCTGCATATCTTCCTTCCTCCTTTCCCATGGACTGGGTATGGGCTGGGTATGGGCAGTTGGAGCTCATCAGGGAAGTTTTTTTGGTGTTGCGCCTGTTGCCGCCCATTGTTGATACTGCAGCCAACTCCTTGTCCGTGCAAATGCCTTCGTGTAGCTTGGCAATCAAGAGCGGCGTGCACTTCACGCTGTGTGGCGGCACGATTGCCAAGCTGGGCACAGAGAAGCACCACGAGTGAGTGGACCAGGAGTGCAGCGATGCAGTGCGGGGGACGCATGCAACACAGTGGTGCAGCGGTGCTGTTGTAACATGCGACGCTTGCACCACATTGCCTGTTTGACTGCCTTGTTTGCGTTTGCCTGGCTGGCTGGCTGCCCAGTGCCGGGCCGTTCCAGGGCTATTTAGCGCCGGGCCTGGCTGGCTGGCTGGCTGGCTGCACTCGTGCTCATGCTCAGGGGCACCAATAACCTCTATTGTTCAATTCTTTCCTGGCAGCATCCTGCGCAAGATGGACACCCTGGAGCTTCCCGGCTGCTTTGGAATGACGGTGCGTTGGATTGCTTGCAACCTAACTGTTGGTGGGAGCAGTATTCATGCGGCACATGGCTCCACCCTTGCCTTGCTTTCTGAGTCAGGGTGCTGGGCCAAGCCAGGCGTTTGGGAGCCTTAATTGAGAAGCTGCAAGGCATTGAGGCCACCTAGCCCAGCTGTTCAGTAACCTTGCCTGCAATGGCACTCCTCCGCTTGCTAACAGGAGCTGGGCCATGGGTCCAACGTGATGGGAATCGAGACCACTGCTACCTACGACCCCGCCACACAGGTGAACCTCGTGTGCTTCACGGGGGACGCTTGAAATGCAGAGTGCAGCTTCATGCGGTGGATGCCACTCCCTCACGTGCCGGGCCATTGCTGTTTGGCATGCTCTACAGCACTAGCTGATGTTGCTGGCAGGGCGATCCCCGACTTTGGGCAGATTGTGCCATGCCTGGCATGCATCTACAAACCCATTTGCCAATGTTGCCCCGACCACCCC
>JAAMXP010002692.1:0-27816 GCA_019693395.1 Ettlia oleoabundans | reverse complement strand
CACCGCCTTTGCCAGCTCAGCCACGCGCTCCATGTGCAGCTGCTTGGCCACCTGGTTGGTCTGCTTCTGGCCCTCTAGAGCCTGGGCCACCTGCAACCAGAATGTGGCACGTGTCACAGGTGCACGCCTCATCACACAGGGGGCGCACTGCACGTGCCCCAAAAGGACGACACTGCCTGCTGCATGTAATGACGTTTTTTTGCTCTCCACTGCAAAGAGCGCAGCAAATCCTCGGCGCTTGCAAACCTGGCAATGCATCCCCCACCTGTTTCAGCAGCGCCTGCTGCTCGGCCAACTGCTTGTCCTTAATCTGAAGGCTGCTGGACAGACGGCTGACCTGCAATGAGGGCGGTTTCTTGGCGCCACTCAGCAGCATGCACACATGTGAGGAGAGTCCTTGCCACAACATTCGAATCTAGCAACCAGCATTGCTGGGAGGCAAGGCCAGACGGGCAGCAGGCTCCCATGCCACTTGGCAACCTGCTTGAACTGCTCATGACTGGCCAGCCAGCCAGCCACAGAACCTAGCCAGCGTCCTGGGACGTATCCACCCCACCCACCTCAGCAGCCAGGCCAGTGAGCTCATACTGAGCAGCAGCCAGCTCCTCCTCCCGCTGGTTGAGTTGCTCCTGTGCCGCCCACAGCTGCTGTGCTGCCGCCAGTGCAGCGCCGGCTTCTGCAGCCTTGCGCTCCGCCACCTCCCTTTCTGCCGACACTGCAGCCAGCCGCGCCTTCAGCCTGTTCACCTCCTCCTGCAGGACGCAGGGCGTGAGCAGCAGCAGAATGCCCGGCAGCAAGCTTATAGGCTGGAGCACACAGGACCCCTTGGCAGCCAGTGGCGGTAGTGGCACGAGGGGTCTTACACAGACTTGGTGCAGGTTGGCATCACACATTGGACTGTGCAGACAAAGCATGCAGGAATGAAACAAAGCAAAATGAAGGCACAGGGGCTGCTTCTGCAGCTATAAAACAGCGGGCATCCAAAGTGGCATGCCAGCGGGCTGGGCACGCCAGCAATCAGCGGAATCCCAGGCGCTCCAGACCGCTGGCAAGCCAGATCAAGATGCGGATCCCGAAGTATGCGAGCTGCAGCACCGGCAGCAGCAGGCTCGCCAGCGCCACCGAGCCACGCGCCTGCAGGGGCGAGACGCGCGCCGCCGCATCGCTCTCAGCAGCAGACCTCAATTGTGCCAATGCCGAAGCCTCGTCACGGGCAGCGGCCAGCGCCTTTTCCAGCGCCTACAAGACAGGTAGGTGCAACCGGAGTGGGGATATATGAGGAAGCCTTGAAAAGTATGTCTTATACTTGTTACGCTCTCCACATCCACATGCCATGAGCCCCTATCAAGGCAAGACCCATTACTCTCACCTACACTGCTGCCAAGCAACTGAAACATCATTCCCAGTACCCTGCATGCCCAACTCCAGCAAGGTAGCACAAGTTCAATTACTCACTATGACCTGGGAGGTTGCCTCGCGCCGCCCCTCCTCTTCCTGCTGCACCTTGCTCTGCAGCGCCTGCATTTCAGCCGCCTGCTGGCGCATGCGCTCAGCCAGGCCAGCCGCCTCTGTTTTGGCGGCGTCCAGCTTGGCCTGTGCGGCCTGCAGGCTGGCGCTGAGCTCGTTGGACTGCCTATCGGCGGTGCTGGCGCGCTCGTGGGCTGTTGCCAGCTCCTGCTGCATGTCACGCAGCTTCTGCAGGCTCAGCTTGGCCACCTGCTTGGCAGCTGCGCCGCCGGGAGTGCCCTGCACCTGCAACGAGCAATGGAGCAGAAGGCACAGCGGTATTATGGTTCCATACAAAGCTGGTACTATCTGACTAATGGCAGTTAACTTTACAGACTATGTAGATGTGCAACTTGAGGCCAAGCAGCCACCACATACATATGATATAGTTGCTCTTCACTGTCATGGAATGTCACGCCAGCAAGGTATGCACACCTTGGCCGCCTCCAGGTCAGCCATAGCCACCGACAGCTGGCCAGTCAGCTCTGCGGCACGGTGCTCCGCCTCTGCCTTGGCGGCAGCCATGGCGTCCCGCTCACTGCGTGCATCGGCAACCAGCTCCAGCCACTCTGCATGGCAAATCAAAAGCAGGGCAAGCAGAGGGAAGAGCAGAGAGGAGTGAAGCAAACCCAGAAGGAAGCTTTGCCATGGCCAAAAGCAGCTGGCTGACTTTGCCAGCCACCGCATGCATTGACCATCACCAGGCCTGGCTCGTGAAGCCCGCCAGCCACCACCCACCGCTCTCGCTCTTGCCCTCAGCCTCATTGCCATGCTCGGACATCTTGTTAAGTACGGATCCCAGGTGGCTGATGGTGTCCCGCAGGCTCTCCACCTGCACGCGCCCGCAAATGCAACACCGCCAGGTTGAGTATTACCTGACCGGCTAAGAAGGCAAGCAAGTCAGACTGCCATACCGACCTAACTGTCACCACCTGTCATAGGCTGCATTGGGAGCCAAAAAAGGCCACCGGCCGCCCATCTCTGCTGCAAGGGGAGCTAGCTCAACATCAGTAACGGTATAACACAGCCACCCACCTCGGCATTGAGTTCCACAATTTTGGAGCTGAGGCGCGCCACCTCCTTCTCAGCCGCCTGCTTTTCAGCCTGCACAGTGCGACGCGCCTCTGCGTCGCTTTCAGCCTCCTCCCGCAGCTGCGCCAGGGTGGCCTCGTACTTATACTTGGCGGCCTGCCAGTTGGTGCCCTGCCGCAGGTGGGCAGGCAGGCAGCATCATCAGAGCAGCTGTGATAGAATGAACTATGAATCCTGGAAGAATACGGACACTGTATAAGAGGAGCAGCACCATTTCACAATGCAATTCTTTGCACCCTTCAGCTGTCCCAGCTGTGCTGCCGCATTCACGGTGCCACCGCACCTGTACTGCGCTGTCAGCCAGCCGGTGCTCAAAGGCTGCCTGCGCCGCGGTAAGCTCGCTCTCGAATGCAGCTACACGCTCGTGCGCCACCCCGGCTTCCTCGGTAGCAGCTGCCAGCTCAGCAGCCAGTGTTGCCTTGGCAGCCACCAACTTCGCGGTCCTGAACGCCGCCTCATCGCCAGCGCCCCGTGCACCTGCCTCTGCTGCCTGCAGCGCCGCCTCCACCTCTGCCTTCTGTGCCTGCAGCTGGCTCACCTCCTCCGCCTGCTCTGCCAGCTTCCTCACCGCGGCATTAAGCTCTGCCTTGAGGTGCTGGCTGCTGGACTGGGCCTCTGCCAGCGCCTCTCGCTGCTGCAGCACATGAAACCAGAAACAGGGTACGAGTGTAGTCAGGTGTTTGCACCAACGAGCATGGATAACCAACCAGTAATCAACAACGACAAACACATAGTGCGAAAAGTTAATGGCATAACAGCTGACCACAGGCACACATGTCTGAATTGTGCTGGCAGGTGCCGCACCTTGGTCAGCTGTGCCGCCTTGCCCTGCACCTCTGCCGACAGCTGGGAGGCGATGTCCTGCTGGGCCTCCAGCTGCGCCTCAAGGGACTTGACTTCCTGCCGGATGGCATTGGTGTATAGGGGATTCAAGAGGCTGGGAAAAGTTGGTTACGCAATGCCAAAGCAGCACCACTGGCAGATCGAGAAACTAGGTATCGGCATGATAGCAGGCATTCCTCGCTGCCTAGCCAACCTTGCACTTCTCCTCCAAATCCAGTTGAATCCCTCGTATCTTGTCAAACGCGAGCTTCACTGTCTGCTTGGCAGCGGCGCCCTGCAACCAAATAGATTGGCATGAAGGCAGTTGGAAGCAATGTCGAATCTTGATGGGCTGACAGGCAGGCCCAAAGTTCCACTGTCCCTTCATGGGAATCGCTGCTTGGGCACCTGCGGTGTGCCCTGCGACTTGACCCCAGCCAGTTCCGCCTCAAGACGATCCACGTCAGCAGCAGCAGCCGCACGTGCGGCCTTCAGCCGCTCCCTCTCAGCCTCCACGCCCGCCAAGAACTGCTGTGCCTCGCTTGCTGCTGCCTCACTGGCGGCGCGGAAGGCCGTAAACTCACCCCGCACCTCCTCCAGCTGCACATGGAACGCAGCAGATGACCAGAGACACTGAGGCCATACAGAAGACTCCAACCGGGCCTTATGCCTGCTGCTGGCAACCCAAGCAGCAAACGCCCCTGCCAAGCACAGCGCTCAGCCTCCAACACACGCTTGCCTGTGCACTGGTGGCGCTCAGCTGCTCCCGCAGCTCCTCAGTGACAGCAACCAGCTCAGCTGCCTGCGCTTCCGCAGCTGCCTTGCCCGCCACCAGCTCGCCGCACTGCGCCTTGAGGGCCGTCAACGAGTCGTGCAGCTCGTTGCGCTGCCCCTGGGCCTCCCCCAGCGCCCGGTTGGCGCTGTTTGCCTCGTGCCGCACAATGCCCAGCAGAGTCTGCAGAGATTCGACCTGCAACAGGAGCACACATGGTTGGCGGGAAGAAACTAATGTGCCTTCACAAACTGAAATCAAGTGCAGGAGGGAAGCAGACCATGCAATGCTTCTTCAACCTGGCAGCTGCAACCCGCCCCTCTGCAACAGCCCAACTCAGCCCAAGAGCCATCCTCACCTCGCCAGATAGGTTGGCCACTTCCGAATGCAGGCTCTTGCGCTGGTCGGTCAGGCTCATGATCTGATCCTGCAGCTGCGAGTCGGAGTCGCCGTACTTGTCCACACTGCGCCGCAGCTCCTCACACTGGGCCTGCAGGCGGCGCCGCTCAGCCTCGGTCGACTGCAGTTAGGCAGCAACAGTGAGAACAAGCAGGGTTGTAGAGGTCAGGGAATGAGAGTATATCACTCGCAAGGCACAGTAGGCAATATGGCACAGCCTAACATGGGATGGATCTGCAAGATTACAAGGCCACCACTTCTCTGCCAAACACTGCCACCTCAATGACCCAGCTGGGGTTGCGCTCACCTGGGCAGCCTGCTCCATGTGTAGGATGCGTTCCTCCTTGGCCACCACCTCCAGCCTGGCATCTTCTATGGCCCCCTGCAGCTCCTTGATGCGCTGGAATGCAAGGCGGCTGACCTGTTTGGCAGCCTCTCCTGCACAGCAGAAAGCAACCTTTGAAATGACAGACGGTAGGGTATCTTGTACGTGCGCAGTAGTTTTGTTGACTGTTGGCCTCAGCAGAAGCTGCCATTGCCCCCAGCAGTACCGTAGCCAGCAATAAGCCCTCTATGAGCACATCCTCTCACCCTTGGGGGTTCCACTGGTCTTGGCCGTCTCCAGCTCGTTGCAGGCTTCAGACAGCTCAGCCTCCAAAGCAGCCAGCTTGATCTCCGCGTGGCTGCGCGCTTCAAAAGCGGCGGCCTTATCAACAGTTAGGGCTTCCACTTGAGCCTGCAGTGAACCGATCTGCAGCAGACAAACATAGATAGTCATTGAGTCAGTGACCAGCAGATGCCTCTCAGGCTTCAGTAAGGTACAAGGATGCCCAGTCAGCGCACGGCCGGCATAGCCACAGCATTGCCTGCCCAAAACAGCACCGGCAGCGGACCTTGGTGGCCGCCTCCTGCTGTGCAATCTCCAGGCGCATGTGGGCGCTGGCTAGGTCGCGAGCGATGGCCTCCTTGCTGGCGCTGGCTGCCTCCAGCTCAGCAGTCAGGCTGGCCACGCTGGCAGCCAGCTCAGCCTCCTTGGCGCAGGCGCTTTGGGTCAGCTGCTGCAGTTCAGCATCCAGCTTTCCCAAGCGCTGTTTCATGATTGCCTTGGCTGCCTCAGCTGCTGCCAGGCCTGCCTCCATCTCGATGATGCGGGCCTGCATCTCATGCTGGGTGCGCTCTGCCGCAGAGGCGGCCTCCTTAAGCTGGCCTTGTATGCGTGCCAGCTCAGCAGTCTTGCCATCAAGGGCTGCCTGCAGCTCCTGCAAACATGCCTGCAAAAGGAGGCACAAAGGGGTCTGCAGGGTGACCAGGCAAAGGGTATGAGGCAGACAAGGCAGAGTTCGGAACCACTAGCGAGAAGCAGGTACAGGCTGAAGGTAAAGCCAGCGCAGCACAACGTAGGCGCATGCCAGCTACACCTTCTTGAATGCTTGGCATACCTGCAGCTCAGCTTGCTTCTTCTCGGCATCTAACGACCGCTCCTCCTCATCAATCTGTATCTTGCGTATCTTCTCTAAGGCAAGGCGACTCACAGTCTTGGCTGCCTCACCTGCGAGGGTAACAAGGGAACACAACAACAGTCAGGAGCCAGTAAAGCAGCAGAAAATCAAGGTAACCCGCCCTTGATGAATAACTCTGCTGCATCACCTCGGATCCAGCTGATGAATGCCAATGCAAACCGTCTGACTGAGGAGAGTTACAGAGTCTGCGCCAGGATACCCGCTGGCGGGGAGGTACAATCAGACATGAATGAATGGATGCACCATTGCAAACCGTCTGTGTTGCGAGTTCACGCACCGTGAGGTGTGCCAACGCCCCGCGCCTCCACCACCTCTTGCCGCAGCGCCTCCACTTGGCCCCTCAACTCCTCCAATTGCCGCTGAGCTGCATCCTTTTCGCCAGCAATAGCATCACGCTCGCCAGCCAGCTGTTGGAGGGCATCCTGTGCCTCCTTGGCCTGTAAGCAGGCAAAGCCGGAAAAAGACAGGAGTCAGAAGGCAGGCGAGTCGCAGGGGCCAAGCGCTGCGCTGACAGAGAAAGCCTTGAGCGCACCCGACATGCCAGCTGTAGCGTGCAGCTACCAGGCGAGTGGCCTTTGCGGCTAGCAGCAGCCACCCACCTTGGCTTCCACCTCAGCCTGCGCTGCTGCCATCTCCTGGCGCAAGGCATCCAGCTGGTGTGCCTTGGCAGCCACATCAGACGACAGTGTCGCTGCATCCCGGCCGGCTGCCTCCAGCTGCTGCTGCAGCGCAGCACGCTCGCTGCCAGCTGCTGCCAGGTCAGCCTCGAGCCTAGACACCTGCGCTGCCAGCTCAGCCACCCGGTCATCTGCCTCCTCCCTGTCACGTTGCAGCTCAGACTCCAATGCAGCCATGCGCACCGCAGCAGCGGTGGTGTCTTCCTCCAGCTTGGAGCAGCGGGCAGTGGTGTGCTGCAGCTGTGCCTCAAGCTCGCCCCTCACCTTGGCAGCCTCCCCCTCGGCCTGTGGCAGGCATGGCGGCAGGGGTGCTTGACATGGCAACAGCAGAGTACACCAAAACCAAGTGATGGCTTACACCAACAACTACTTCAACATCCTGACCTTGATTGCCACGCACCTGGGCAAGCTTGGCTTCAGCGGTCCGCACCAGCATGCCATGCTGGCGAGCGGCCTCCTCCAAGCCGGCAATGGTTGTTCGCAGGCTCATGATACTGGCTGACTTGGTCTCCAGCTCCCCCCGCTGCACCTCCTTCACTGCCTGTAATTCCTTGATTTTTTTGAAAGCTAGGCGTGCCACAATCTTGGCACCTGCGTCAGAGGAGGCATCGCAGCTTTCGAGATCTGCCAAGTGGGCGTCACCACCTGATGGTGCTCGACAGGAACGCAATCCCCCAGACATGATCAGTGTGGTTAGCTTTCCTGCCCTGGCATTGGCAAGTTACTTTGTGAGTTTGGCATTGGCAAGTTACTTAGTGAGTTGAAATGCACACTCACCCTCCCCACGAGGCGTCCCAGCCTTGGCCTGCTTCTTAAACTCTTCTTCATTCACCTGCACCCAAGATGGGTGGCACAGGCAAAAGCCAAATCAAGCCAGCCTCATAAGGCAAACCGCAAGCTGCAGGCTCATTATTTGTACGCCTGCAAGGAGGAAATTGAACAATTTAGGCTGGCCAACCGCACCTGCAGCTGCCGCGCCATCTCCTCCATGTTGCGTGACATAGCATCCGCCTCACGCTCAAGTGCCTCGCGCTCCGCACACAGGCTGGCCACCTCCGACTCCAGCGTGGCCACCTGCAAGCGACATGCAGCGGGGACAGGCGTGTGATATTCTGCCCAGGATAGTCTCGGCTTCCTTTGCACACTACTGCCCAAAACTCATTAGTCATGGGCCCACTTGCACTCCCTACCTTGCCGGCCATGGCAACCTTGAGCTCTGCATTAACGGTATCCAGGCGGGCAACCTCCTGCTGAGCGGCCGCAAGCGTGTCGCTCATCTCGGCCGCAGCAGCCTCGCGCTGGGCCAGCTGCTCCTCCAGTGACGCCTTTGTCGCCTCCAGCTGCTGCTGCTCACGCAGCAGCTTGGTGCAGCGCTGCTCTGCGGCGGTGGCCTCATATTGCACGCAGGAGAGTTCGCTCTGGTAGCGTTCCTTGAGCGCAGCCAGCTCGGCCTGCAATGCCACGGCCGCCTCAGACTTGGCCAGCACATCGCTCTTCAGCTGGGTGCGGATGTTCGCCTCAATCGTCAACTGCAGCAAGGCAGGCGGGTATATGCACGTCATGTTTGGGAACTGAAATGTAATGGCAAAAGCACATGGCGCCACCAAAAGCTAAATTCACAGGCTGCGGCTTAGCCAAGTCCTAGGTTAGGAAAGCATAATCCACCAGCTGGCCTGCAACCCACCCGCTTCTCCAGCGTCTGCACTTGCTTCAAGAGGTCCGCCTTGGAGCTGCAGGCATCGGCATAATCAGCCTGCAGGCTGGACAGCTCGCCTTGCAGCTGCTGCGCCTGCTGCTGGGACTGCTGCAGCTGCGCCTTGACAGTCTCGTGCTGCTCGTTCTACAGTGTCACAGGCCCAACCTTAAGTCAAGCAGTGTCACTGACAGTAACAATGACCATTTTTTACTGTCCACTCAGTTATTTCCAAGACCAAAAGCACAGTGAGCAGGACAAGCGCAGTCGTGATAGTTATGTGTAGCTGGCCTTGTTGAGGGCCCTTTGTTGCCTAGATGCTATACTGGCCCATCTGCATCCTTCGAAAGCCACTCACCAGCTTGCCCGCCTCTTTGGTGGCAGCGGCAGTGGCCCGGACCAGGCTCTCCAAACTGGCGTTCTTCTCAGCTTTCACGCGCGCCAGTTCCCGTTCCTTGTCAGCCACAAGCTCACCGTGCTGCACAACAGGAGGGAACCAACACAGTAGTGATAACTGGCGGTAATCGAAAATGCAAGGAAATGAATCACAGTAGGATCCAGCAGGTAGCATGGGTGAGCAAGACCCTGCCCAGCGTCCGTCCCACTTCGATGAGTGCCGGTCTCACCTGCTCCTTCAGGCGCTGTTGCAGCTCCGCCTTCTCCTTGACCAGCCGCTCTGCCGCCTCGCGCTCGGAAGCCAGCGCTAGCTGAGTGTCTCTGCAGATGGGGCAGGGGATGGCGGCCAAATGATGAGATGAGTGTGACAAACGCGTGTAACACTTGTGTGACAGTACCACCAGTGCTGCACCACGACTGTGACTGCACGTTGGCCCAACTGCCGGCATTAAGGTTTACCTCAGCGTGCCCATCAACTCTGGCAAGCGCTTCTTGGCATCATTGCCCTGGGGTGTGCCCTGCACGATGTTCAGCACAAAGTCAATGAGTTTGTCAAGCAAGCCAAACTCCTTTATGTTCCCCAACTGTTCCAAGAATAGGAAATAAGTGACACTGCTGCACAGCGCAACCACGCACCCACGCACCTGCTTTGCAAGCTCCAGCGCATCTGCAAGTGCCACCTCCTTCTCACGGCTGATCTCCTGCTGCTGCGCCAGGTCCTGCACCAGGGTGTTGCGCTCCAGCCTGCAGCAGGCAGTGGCTCTTGTCAGGCACAATACAGAAAGGCAGTCCAAACAGCTGTGCAGTCGATTTACTGGCACACACGGGAAGCTTGCATGCCTGAACAAACCTGAGGGCTCCTTCGGTGTTCTCCAGCTCCTGCATCCTCTCCATAAGCATGTCACACACCTTCTCCATCTGCAGATGTAATGGGGTGCTAAGTTGGCAAGCATGCGAAAAATGTAGCTGACCAGGCATGCAGTTCATTCCTCTGGGACTGCCTTATCAGCTGATTACAAGCAACCCGCCGCACCTGCTCCACGCGGGCAGCTGCTGCCGACATAAATTCGGTGGCAATGCGCAGCTCATTCCTCACGCCGCTCAAGTCCAGCTTGTTGGACTTGCTACCTGCCTGCAGGCATCACACAGGTGTGTAAATCCCTTGTGGGTAAATGCATTCAATACGCCGTCCACACCCTGCTCACAAGGATCGATCTACAGAGTTACAGTTAAGCCCTGTTGTCCCGACACAAGCACGAGATGACTCTGGTGCATGACTACCCTCTGCCTGCGACTCAACAATCCCCTGCACCTTGTTGACTGCCGCAGCCGCTTCTCTATCACGCAGGTTACGCTCCAGCGACAGCTTCTTCTTTGCACTCTGGGCATACTCCTCCTGGACCGTCGCCAGCTTCTCCTGTGTCTCCTGTGTCTCCTTGAGCTTGTTGGTCAGGATATTTAAGCGTGCCTGCAGACAACAAGGGAAGGTGCTAAAAGACAAGGACTGGAACGGCAGAAAGGAGCAGATGCGGGCAGCTGCATGGAAAACAACACATGGTGTTGTACACACGGCTGCCCGTCTTCAAACTTAAACTAGTGCTGCTGCTGAGATTGTCATAGAAACAGACAGCTCACCTCATGGTGCTCAGCAATGGCTTTGTCGCACTTGGCTGCGACAGGACGGGCAAAACGATGAAAACAATGTGAGGGTGTCTGGTGCCTTACGTAAATGCTGACCAGTCAGAGATTTGCTGGAAAGACTGTATATGCCATCACCGCAAAACTAGTTGCCGGCCGCCCTTTGCACGCTGCATGCCCAGTCTGCCCTGCAGCCACTGCTCACCGCGTTCCAGCGCCTCACGCTCTGCCTCCAGCCTGTGCTTCAGCTCCTGCTCTATCTTCCTCAGACCCTCCTCCCGCAGCCCTGGCTGGCTGGGAGTGGGCAATGGAGTGCTGAAGAGGCCCTGCAAGGAGGGAAGGAAACGTAGAGCTGGGTGCTCAGTCAAAGGGTTGGCAGGCCAGTGACGCTGGCGGCAGCAGCGGCGGCAGCAGGTGTTGACAGCCAGAGGCGACTTGCCTGATTGATGATGCCCTGTAGCGGAGTACCAGGTGGTGGCTTGGGGATCTTTGTGGCGCTGCCAGGGTGGGCCTTGAGGCTCCATTCGCTGCCAGGGCTCTCGGGCTCAGTCGTGTTTGCCGTCAGCAGCGCCTTACTGGGGCTGCAGGGACGCTGTGCAAACGGAGAGCTATTCTCACCGTTCATGGCGTAGCTTTTTGAATTGCACACGGTGTGGTGCGCGTCACTGCGATGCAGGACTCGACAAAGGATTGCCCTCTCAATCCCTATGCCAGCCCCAGCGAAGACGCTAACTTACCGTCACACACTCAGGGCAGAGTGTGTCAACCACCCATTTGATTGACAGCAACTGAGAAGTACGGCAGTACGGCAAGTACGCCGTTCCTAAAAACCCTTCAGATGACCGGATCAACGGGTCCTCGAACCCACGTCCCCCACTTCTCAATAACCGTTGATGTCGAGCACATCCGTCACGCTACTCGGCACTCATTGCTCGCGTGCACATCGCTGGTTGCACGCTCCACAATGTCTGCCGCTCCAAAAAGGCCACTTAGTGTCGTAACGGGCGCAAATAGCGGCATAGGTGCGATCACATGGCATCCACGATGCATGCAAGCTGCCCAGGGTGGCACCGCTCCCCCGAACACCGCACCGGCTGTTGGCGTCGCGCCCATCAGCCCCCACAATGTATTCTGGTGTCCACCTCTCGCAGCGCTGATTCAACAGGTCAACCTGGTGACACTTTCCACACTCACCTGCCTTCCCTTTGCACTCACACGTCCACAGGGCTGGAGGTGACGGCGGGCCTGCGCGGCGCAGGCCACCACGTCATCATGGCCTGCCGCAGCCTGGATCGTTGTGCCGCCGCCAAAGCCTCATTGGACTCACGCCAGCTTCCCGGCAGCTGTGAGTGCCGCCAGTTGGACCTGGACGACTTTGCATCCATCAGGCGCTTTGCCGCCGGTCTCAAACATTCCGGGCTAGGAGTCGGCTGCCTGGTGAACAATGCCGGCGTGATGGGGCTGGAAGCAGGACCCGATCGCAGCTGTGCTCATTGGCGACCCAACCACCTGGGCCCATATCTCCTCACGCGTCTCATGCTGCCATTCATGGCGGCTGGGGCGCGCATCGTGACAGTGGCTAGCCAGGCGCACTACCGTGGCAACTTGCACATCAGCCGCGACCAGGCCAGCGGCAGGAGACATCTGGAAAGTAGCGGCAGCAGCGGCTGGGGGCAGCTGGGCGGCGAGTGGTATGGGCACTACGCCCGCAGCAAGTTGGCAAACGTACTGATGACTGCGGAGCTAACTCGGCGGCTGCAGGAAAGGGGCAGCAGCATAACCTGCTCCTCCGTCAGCCCCGGCCGCGTGGCAACCGCCATTTTTGACAATGTGCCCGGCCTGCTCCGTGCCCCGCTGCAATGGGTGGCGGCAGCCGCCTTCCAAACACCGGAGCAGGGCGCCCGCACGGTGCTGCACGCTGCGCTGTCACCTAACATGGCCAGGCATGAGCTGTATCTTCATGACATGCGACCACAGCGTGCCTCATCATCTGCTTATGACCCCGATTTGGCAGCAGAGCTTTGGGAGTTGAGCAACGAGCAAGTGGGGCTGTCGTCTACAGAGGACGCGGCACTCTGGCCAAAACACTGAATCAAGCCTCTCGCCAACGCTGCCATTCGTCCAACGCTACCAGGAAAGCATTCCCGGCATGTACTTGAACAGACGTGCTTTCTGTCCAGCAGCATACTTTTCAGCTGTTTGTCCTGTTCCGCCAGACAACTTTCACAAAGTCAATCACCATGCAGACAAATGACATCAATGTGACAAAAGAGCAGAACTTGCGGTGACTGGTTGATGCACGCATAGGTGTGCAAGCCGTCTTCATACAAACTTGGCACCAGCATCCGCCGCCTGTTGCTCTTTGAGTGCAGCAGCGATTGCCTCCTTGGCCGCCGCATTGCTGGCCAGCTCCTTGAACAGCCCCGCAGCAATCTGCTGGCAGTCATGATCGTCCTGTTGGCGCATGAGTCGAAGCAGAGCTGACATGGCACCTGGGGCGACTGCAAGCTCCAACTGTCTCTCAGGGGAGCCGCCAATCAGCATGCCCAGGCACAGCAGCGAGCGCACACACACCTCGGAACTGCTGGTGCCACCGCTGCTGCTGCCACCACCGTGGAGCAGCGCTGCCAGTCGGGGTATGGCCCCGGCAGCAGCCGCAGCTTCCTTGGCCGCAGCACTGTTGGCGGCTAGCTTACAGCAGCCATCCACCGCCGCCTCCTGAAGCTGCTCGCTGCACTGGGGGTCTGCCCTTTGCAGAAGCTGTTGCAGGCCGCCTTTGTCTAGCACCAGCTGCAATGTGTCCCGCCTGGCCTCTGCCAGCGTGCCCAGCAGTACAAGCAGATTGAGCTGCAGGCTGACATCCTCTGTACCGCCCTCCAGAAGCGCCACAGCTCGCTCAGTCTGCAGCCAGGCAACCACCAGGGGGACAGCCGACTTAGTCCCAACAGTCTGGTGCGGGTGTGCTGTCCTTTCAATGTAAACATCAATGCCACGACAGGAGTGAATGTAAAAGCCACCGTACACACCAGTGTCCCCATGCTGCTGATGGGCTCACCACGCGGTTCTCTATGCAGCTGGGTATGGAGGAGTCGCTGCTCTCAATGCACGCAGACAGCGCTGCCACTACATTTCTCTGCAGAGCAGCACGAGAGCAGCAGTGATAATGGAGCAATCAAGCGCATCTTGCCCACCATATCTGCGTGACATGGAATGCAAGGCTGAGGGTTTGCGCCGGGGAGAGGGCGGGCTGGCGGATGGGCCCACGCATTTACCAGCAGCTCCACTCCGTTCACCTGTACTGCTATCTCTGCAGATTCCATCAAGTTGGCCAAGCGTGCTGTGGTAGTGCTTAGGTCGGCGGGCAACTGTGTCTGCTGCAGCATCAGAGTGATTGTAACCGCTGCCGCTGCCTGTGACTTGGCATCGCTGTCTGGCGTCAAATGGTTGGAAACCCTGTCAAGGGCCTGATGGAAGTCCTCAGGAGATGCCATCTGCGTTTTATGCGAAACAGCAGGGTATCCGTTGCAAGGGAAGCAGCACTGGTCAGACGGTGGCGGCGGCACCCAGCAGCGTGGCGGCCCCCCAGTTACACGCCACTTGCAGCGCATTTTCCGCATAGTGGCGCTTCTGAGGCCAGCGAAACCTCGCTACTTCACATAGTCGCACAGGCTTAGCGAGATGTGGCATGAAACACCTGTATAAAATGCTCGCGCACACTGCACGCGCGCTGGGGAGCTTAAAGTCTGCTATGAAAGCTATAGATGGACCGTGCGCCGATGACAAATCAATTATCGGCCGTCGAGGAACCGCCTGAGCTTTCGCAGTCCCAGCCGCCCTGTCCCGCCAGCAGTGTCCCGCCAGGCCGCCATTCCATTATCTTCAACCAGCAAACCATATCCTAGCTGCTCAACATTTAGGCGTAAGCCAGACACGGTAGCAGCAACGATAATGGGCCCTTGTGTTAGCAACAATAGGCAGGCGGGCAGGGCAAGTAGGCAGGGATGTCGGGCCTGCTGGGATCACTTCCAGCGGAACTCAATCTCGCCAAAGTCATTGCCAGTGCTATCCCGTCCATAACCCCCAACATAGGCCAACATGTGGTGCCGCGGGTTCCAAGAAACGTCCTCTGGACTGCAGAGGCAGCAAACAGAAGCATGCATGCCAGGAGTTGACCTCATGGCCGGTCTGGTCCACAGCCAGCATGCTGCTTGTCAGACCGTAAACCGCATCGCGATTTGGTACCTGCCCTGAGCCATACACGTGCAGCGTACTCCCGGGCAAATCAAGTTGACACTGGAGCATGGCGCGAACTGCCAATAGCACCCTCCCCTGACCAGTCACCACAACGGCAAACACATCTGCTCACGTAGCATTGAGCGACAGCCGGCCCAGGCTCTGCCCCGACTCCAAATTTTCAACATCTAGCACAGCCTGCTCCCCCGCTATGCTGAGGTATCGCGAATCGTGGCTAAAACTGCAGGGAGCTTGTGGTGGCAACGCATCCATTGCATCAATCCGTAACTGAGCGACATGGGCAGGCTAGCCAGCGACGACGACTGCCCATGTGGTAGATGACATGCAACAAGCAAGCGTTTGGCTGATCAAACTCCAGCGGAAGCCAATAACATCCAGCGACGCTGAGGGCAGGGAGAGAAGAACTCACCTGAGACACCGGATGGGATAGTCCATGGCTATGTAGGTCTGCTGGCAAATGAAGTCCTGCATGCAACAGCGCAATCAGCCGGGCGGAGGGAGGATTGGAGCGGCGCAAGCAGAAGGAAAGCGAACAACCGGTGGCCACAAAGTCTTCAACCCAGTCATTCCACATCGGGGGGCGAGTGACCTGTGCGGTTGGGCTCCCTGCCACACAGCCGCACTGCACCTGTGTATCCCACAAACACGCCACGGCGTCGCCGCCACCTGTTGCGATGTAGCGCTGCTGCCAGTCAACAGCCACAGACATTACGGAGGCTGTGTGGCCCTTGAGAGACCGCAGCTTGCGCATGTCTGGAAAGCTCAAGATTTCAAGCTCGCCTGCAGAGAGCCAGCTGCTGCTATTCTGACAATGGTGGTGGCAAAGGTGACCCTAATGCTGTGGCTGATGAGTTTACGCTGGCTGTGTACTGAATGTGCGGAGCATGATCAGTTCGTATGGTGCTTGTGCGGCCAACACGGCTGTCCATGGCTAACTGAGGCTGCTAGTTGCAGGCGTTGCAGTGCCCCAGCTCCACCGTGGACACAACCCCCTTACCTTGCCCCGAGCAGAGCAGCAGCTGCTTGCCATCCCGCATGAACGCCATCTCGTTCACTTGATACTTGAACGGATACTTGTGTGCAACCTTCATTTTGCTGCAGCAGTAATGGCATGCACCTGAGTCTATCAGGGTGGTAGATTGTACTGCTACAGAAAACAAGCACTACGGTGCAAGGTGCCATCAAGCAGTGCAGCATCATACAAATCAGCGACGACACTATCAGCTAGCAGGCAGCAGGCTTGGTACACATCTTCCTCACCGTGCATCTATGATGGACACCACATCCTCTCTGTTGCCCACCGCCATGTAGTGGCTGTCTGGGGACCAAGCCAGATACAGATTTGACCCAGGCGTCGATACCGTGGCCGTGTTCTTGGACACACGGGTGTCCCAGAACCTGCACCCACGAGGTGGCAACAGGGTGTACACCTCAAACTGGGCCAAAGGCCAAAAGCATGACAGATTACGAGCAGAATTCGCACTGTGCGAGCTGCAGTTGTTACACCATGTGCAAGCACTGCCGCAATGCTCGGCTACCAGCGCTGTGATTGCTGAACTACTTGTCTGCCAGGCTATCCCCTGCGCTGATAGCTAGCATGCTCACCGCACACTCTTCTCCTGCCCGGCAATCGACGCCACCTTGTCGGGGTGCGTGGGATGCCAGGCAAGGTTTGTCACTCCATCGGTGTGCCCTCGCAGCTCTGCTTCTTGCTTGATCTGGTGGCACGAAAGAAAGTTGGCAGCCATTGCCCACATTGAACTCATGCCAGGGATTCTCTTAAGTTTCCTGACATACAAGCTCAGCAGCAACGGCAGGCCATGTGGCATGCATGGAGCAGCAATGATGCCTGCCGGCTTGCAAAGAGGCGGCAACCAATGGCAGCATGGTCGCAAAACCCTTACGCTGCAATGGTCATCGACACGGGTGATGCGCACAGTCTGGTCAACTGAGCCGCTGGCCAGCCGCTTGCCCTCCGAGTTCCACCCAAGCGTAAACACCTGCAAAATCAAACACCTCCGCTTTTCAGCCTGCCATAGGAAGGCTTGTGTGGGAGCACCAAACTGGCGGCAGTGGCGGCGCACCTTGCGGCGGTGCACTCGCACGCTCTTGTGCTTCCATTCTAAAATCGACTCCGCCGTCATGCCCCCTCACTCGCCACAGGCCCTTCAGGGCCCCACACCCCCGCTGGGAGCAGCCAGCAAGCGCAAGACTGGGAGGACCACACCAGTCACGTTGAAGTAGAGGCGTGTAAGGTTGAGATTTGAAACAGCGTTCTGTGTCGCAAAATGGGCAGTGTCCCGGTTTCCCAGCAGTAATGTTAAAACTGGCGTTTGGCAGAAGGCAGCCCCTGATCAGTCCAATCACTGCGGTGGCATTGATCAAAATTTATCGGCAAATTACAAAAGCCCAAGCAACGCCCCAAACTAGCGCCCTGCACGTGCGCGTACGTGGCGACAGGCTGGCGGCCCCCCCCCCCTTTGCGCACATGCCTCACTTTCGCCAGCCGAGTTGCGCTCATTAACCATGGAAGCTCTCTGGCAGTTCGTGCGCGGTCAAGAAGCGCAGGGCCCTGTGACTGGGGATGGCCTCATACAGCTGGCTCTTCAAGGCATTCTGGGCAATGACACTCTGGTTTGGACTCCTGGAAGGGAGTCATGGACGACCTTTAGCAGCCAAGAGGTTCTGATGAAGGCGTTGCGCGAGGCGGAAGAGCGGGAGCCAGGTGTGGGGAGGCGGTGTCAAAGTGGTGCAAGCACAGCTCGGCTGGCATGTACAGCCTGCCATAGATAGGCACAGGGAACGACAGAAGAGTAGGGCGCGTGGGGATGCTAGCGCAGTATTCTTCTCTGCTCCCAACCTGCATGGCTTTGTTTGCAGCCGCCAAGCGGCAGAGGTGTTCCGACGTCGGCAGTATCCCAAGCTTCGATTCCGCGCTCCAGGATGAAATCCCTGCCTGGGTTGAGACTCTGGATGAGCCCAGCACCCTGGATTTGTTTGAAAAGGCGCTATTTACGATGCTGGAGGATGTGATTAGGGGTCGCCCCGCTCTCAGGGATGAGCTGCTCACAGCATACGTGAAACGCCAGTGAGTCTTGTGTGGCGCACCGTTAGTTGTATGGGAGGGCAGGGCAGGGGTGCAGGGGGGCCAGGCAGGCTGCCGATACCCAGTCGTGCTGAACTCGCATTGAAGCTTGCAGTGATGCGTGTGGCAGTCCCAACTTATGCTGAACGGCCAGAAGCAGCCTGTACACCCTCACTTGACCCACCGCTTCACCGCTGGCCCTGAGTGCCTCCCGCCTGGCCTTCCTTGCTTTTGCATGGCTGCAGTCCCGTGTCTGAGGACTCTGACCCTTCCGCCTATTCTTTTACTGACGCCTTCTTGGTTGACGCGGTTGGCGACTTTGAGTCGAGGGAAGAAATGTGGGAGGTTCTTGGCAAGGACAATGAGAGCACAGTGCGTGGCGTGATCTCTGTGGCTGCCCGCCTGGATCGCCACTACTGCGGGCAGCTGCAGGCCATGGCGCTTTTGAGCCGCGCACGGCAGCTGTTGCAAGCAGCCACGGATGGCGGCACAAGTGGTGGGCCAGTTGCAGTGGCGGGTGGCAGCGTAGAAGATGGTGGGTACCAGGCTGGGCAGGCGCAGCGAGAGGCCCTTCTGCAACTGATGCGGGAGCATGAAGAGCTGGCTATAGCCAGGGACATGGATGGGCGCAGCCTCTGGCATGACCTGGTCGCCGGTCAGCACCTGGAACTGCTGCGCATGCTGGTGCCGGTGGCAGCTTCAGCCGGTTTTGCTGCAGCACCCGCAGCTGACAAGGGTGATGCCGGACAGCAGTCGGTCATCGACAGGGTGCAGGAGCGGCAGGAGAAACCTGCAAGCACGGCTTCCAAGCAGCCCAACTGCCTCAACCTGCCTGATGCTGGCGGCAACACACCCCTGCACCTGGCAGCAGACAGCGCTCAGCTCGAGGCTGCCCGCCTGCTCATCGACAGCGGCGCCAGCCTGGACATGCAGAACAGGTGCGCGGCTGATTGCAGGAAATGCACATTTCTGCTTTGCGTGGGGTTGCAGTTGGTCGACTGGCCAACTGCTTCAAAGCCATGCTCCCCAAACACCCGCCAATCTTTGCCATCGCCTGGCGGATTCCTCTTCCTGCCTGCCCCGCAGAGACCCCAGTCGTTATGCCTCTGGCGAGTGGAGCGTGCGCAGCAGGGACGTGGATTTTGCCATCCCCGTGCCATCCCTGCACCAGACGCCACTGCACATAGTGGCAGAGGCGGGTGACCTAGATATGATGCGGCTGCTGGTGGCGCAGGGCGCCCTGCTGGACCTGAGAGACTCATCAGGCAGCACGCCACTGCACCTTGCTCTGGAGGCGCAGGTTTTTCGGCATGTGGTCTGTTGGGGCCTTCCTCGCGAATGGCTGTTTGTTTGCAAGTTGCCTTGTGTTTGCCGGTGTCCTGTGCAGGTTGTCAGTTAAATTGTGCTCAACCCTCTTCCTGTGGTGCAGGACGAGCGAGCTGTGGAGCTGTTGCTTAACGCAGGGGCTAACCCCACGCTGGGCTCCCCAGACATGGGCGAGGGCGGGTCGTGCGTCCACGCAGCCGCGGCCGCCGGCAAGCCGAGCTTGTTGCGTCTGTTGCTTGCCACCGGCAGGTTTGCTGGCGACTCCATAAACAGGCGCAGCGAGCAAGGCTGGACTGCGCTGCATTTGGCGGCACGGCGGGGCAGCAAGGAATGCGTGCAGCTGCTACTGGAGCACGGCGCAGACCACAGCGTGGTTACAGAGCAGGGCAAAACGCCGCTGCAGATTGCACAGATCAACAAGCGGGATGCAGTGGTCGCCGCACTTTTGGCAGACGGACAAGAGGGTGCAGAGGTGGCATGCTGAGACACTCGCGAGAACTTGGATTATGTTTACGGAAAAACCTTCCACGCAAATGCTTGTATATGTAAAATATGTGAGTCAAATATGAGGAGGCACACGAATTCAGGCATAGATTCAAAATAAGTTAAGCAAGGGAGTCCAGCATATATCAGCATAGGTACAAGTGCTGTTCATGACACATGGGCCACCTGTGCTACTGCAAGCGATAGGCCGTCTCCGCAGACCCTGGGTGCCGGTGGCACAGACCCTCAGCGCACGCGGCGCGTGCTGCGCCGGCGTGTAACCACTGGCGCCTCAGGTGCTGGCGCTGCCGCAGTGCCCTTGTGCTGGTGCTTGCTCTGGGCAATGGGCGAGGCCACCATTGATGCCTTCCGCAAGCGCTTAGTGCCGGCCTGGCTTTCCTGCTGAGTGTCAGGATACATCAGCTGCTCCGCCTGCGTCTCCTCAGACTGCTGCGGCTCTGCTACCTTGCGTTTGCCTGCTACACTCATGGTGCGCTGGCTACCGGGCACATCATGCAGCCCCCCCTGCTGGGAATGTATGCCTACGGTCAAGCGCTCCAGAGCAGCCTCTGCCGCCTCCAGGGCTGCCCCCTCCGGCCCTGCTGCCTCGGCGGCAATGCCGGTCACAGGGTGCACCACTCTGAAGCTGTCAGGCTCGCCTGTTGGCACCTGCATGGCACCCGGGCCGCCATCCAACATCAATGTTGGGACGACATATTGCATTGGGACAGTTCAAAGGACAGAAACCGTAAACCAGTCTGAGTCATGATTCCAATCTGGGTGTTCAACTCCGGTCAGCCCACCAAAACAATCCAGGTATTGCAGCAGACCCTCACCAGGACACCCTGACGCTGCAGGGTTGCGAAGCAGGAGTCCATATCAAGGGAGGCGACATGCGAGAAGCGGGCCAATGCATCGAGGATGTGACACTGCGCCATGGGGCGGTTGAGCACCCAGGTGCGCACCTCTTCCACCCGCGCTGCCGGCAGCTGGCTGGAACGGGGCTGCTCAACCACCTCCTCCTCGTCCTTAGCTCGCACCGCTTGCTGAACTGGCTTTCCAGCACAGCTGAAGCCACCACCCATCAACTCCTCCTGCAGCACGTTGCAGGGTGCTCATGCACAGAAGTTGTGGAAAAAGCAGATAGGCAGCAATCGAAGAGGCCAGCCGCCGCCCCAGACACTCAACTAGCCAAGGCATCTCTGCCTGAATACCTCTGCGCCATTGCGGGTGGTATGGGTGGGTGCGGCAGTGGTGGTGTGCTGGAAGAGGTTGGAGTTGTCATCAGCCACCGGAATGTCATCCTCGTCCCAGTTGGCCACAGTGTCCAGCAGGGACTTAACCGCCAACCCCACCTGCACAATTGGCACAGAAAGAGCGTCAACCAAGGATTTAACAGAAGGGACAGCGACAAAACAGGATGAGGTGAGCAGGTGCAGAAGCATATTGATTGCCTTCTGCATCCGTCATGTACCTTGAGATGCTTGGTGTCGACCTCGCCAACCATCCTGCACGGCAAGGCAGAACGGATCTCACTAAGTGATGCAGAAGGCAGCGGAGTCCAGACCACCAGTCGCTTCCTGCCAAATGCTATCAGTATGGCTTGTCCTATACGCGCATGTACAGCATGGGCCGCTCCGGCGCTCACATAACAAAAGGCATGCGGCTGAAGCAGCCCACGCCGCCATCAAAGGCAGGCCCAAACATTGGCGGCTCGTAGGCTTCAGGCGTGTCATCGGTGTAGGTGAGCTTGCAGAAGATGTAGCGCTCATCAGGCACCTGCAGGGATTGCACAGATATGCAGAGCCAGGACGGCCACATGAAAACATCCATCGTGATGCACAGATGAAATGTTGCTTACAGGTTCCTTATCAAAGTTCGAATGCCCAAACTCAGCTCTGATGTGGACTTCCACTGCAATCACAGATCTCTCATTTCAAGCACCTTCTCCAGCGTGTTCGTGACTTCCACCAGCATCCTCATTAGCCGGCACACTTGGTACTTAACACCGCTCAGCGTGGGGCCCTGGTGAGGGACCCAAGGTATTTAGGCTGGAGGACTGCTATTGTGATAGAGTAAAACGCAGGCGACGTGAGCAGGAGTGGAGCGGCAAGGCAGCTTAGCATATTGGGCGCGGATCACTGTGCCACTGTTTTGTCCAGCACCCATCAACTGCCCATGCGTGCAACATCCCACCTGCTTGGTGCCCTTGGTGCTGAATGTGTTCTTGGTGCGGCGGCTGCCGCCAGCTGCCATATGCACCTCCCCGTTCTCATCATAGCTAAAGCTGAATACATACTGCAAGCATACAACATAAGTGTTCGGTGGACAGGCTGCGATGGAGGGTAGGTCGAGCACACAAGATGCTCTAGTCATGCTACCCTCCAGTCAGGGTAGCACCCAGCTATCGCACATCCACACTCAATGCATGCAAACCGAGCCAGCACCCAGCACCCACCTCCTCAAGCAGGTCCTTGCCCTCCTTGTCCTTAGAAAAACCAAAGAATACCTTGCGCAGGTACCGACGTGTCAGCGCGTCAGCCACACCTGCAGCAGCTGGAGCCAGGCGTCTGAGCGGGCAATCGGCACAGGGCAGGGGACTGGGGCATGTGGACGGGTCGATGGTGGGGGACATAGCGGCAGTGCACAAGTAGAAATGGGGCGACTGGACATACCCCATGCCAAGGAGGGGTATGCTGGACAATTCGACGGAAGCAATGTTGGGTGCTGGTGCACGCAAGCACAGCACCCACCTCCCTCCACCCACTCAATCAGCCGCTTTGCTTCTGGATTCTTGGGCATCAGCATCCGAACTTCCATGTCTGCATCAGGGGGATGTGCTGGGCAAATTTCAGCTTAAACAGCTAGCAACAGCTACAGTTGACCAGTTCAAAAAGATTGACCAGCAGATGGCAGCGGCGGCGCTCACTGTCCAAGTTCTTCATGTCCACCGGCTTATAAGTTTCTTCAGGAAAGATGCCGCGCAGGTAACTGACCTGCAGGCCAGGCATCGCATGCAAGAGCTCAACAGCGCTGCGGGCCAGTGTCTTTTGACCCAACGCAGCCGCCGCGCATGATCTGTGCTCTCAATTTGGTGCTGCAGCCCCAGCATTGCTCACATGGTAAACTGAGACGCGTAGCAGAGCCTTGACCAGTTCCAGCGACTCGGTAGCAGTGATTTCCTGCGGGCCAGATGCACCGCAACGGTGTGGTTAGAGCCGGGCAGGCGGCGCAGCGCTCGGCGCTGGTGAGCACGGGGGCTCTGGCGCAGCTCGTCTTCACCCAGCGCTGCCTGACACTCTGATTTGCTGCTATCGGCTCTGCAACGCAGATCGGGCAGGGAAATGCACTTCAACAAACGCTTACCGTCTGCCTCTGCGCCTGTGCCTGAGCTGCCATGTTGCTTCACGGTGCTAGGTGCAATGTGCTGAAGGGACTTGCGAGAGGGTTGCAGACTGGTCGCGTTGGGCAACAACCCTTAAAGGCCCTCATTGAAGCCCTGCAGCTGCTGCGCTCTGCTGGGCAGGTGCGCCATGCAGGAGCACCTCGGTGCGCTCAACGAGACTTACTCTAGAAGCGCTGGTCATGGTGCAATGAACTGAAGATGGCATTGCTATTGCGCTCTTTGCACTGCCGCGGCTGGCTGGCTGGCACCGCCGCCGCTGCCACCCAGTGCCAGCAACTCTGTGGCAGCGCCTTGGCTTATCAGGTGGGCATCTAACCTCGCACCTAGGAGGTTACCCAAGCACCCGTCAGAACAAGGCAACAATTACGACATTTGCTCCTGCTGCAGCAATGGCGGCAGAATGCCGGGCGTAGTTGCTGCTGCGCCAAGCATACTCACTCAGGAGCCAGCGCTGCGTCATGACACATGAGGCACCCCTGGCTGCAGGCGTCCACAGACAAGCCCTTTGAGGATATTCAGGACAGCTCTAAGACTCGCCAAGCATACAGTGCAGAGCCAGTTGGCCCACAGGCGCCGGGGCCTGAGGACGACGGCGTGGAGCAGCGGGTGGTGTGGGGCAAGAACATCCCCGCCAGCGGGGAGCAAGCAAAAGAGGAGCTCAAATATGTGAGTGTAGTCTGTTCACATCAGTACTGGATTGCGAGCAGGACAAGCTCTTCTTTCTGCAAGCAGGCCAAGCTCTTCTTTCTGCAAGCAGGCTAAGCAAATGCCATGACTAGGGCAGGGCGCCGCATTCGATGCCACACAGCCAGAGTTACATTGAACGTTTGGCTGTCACCATAAGTTGCAAGCTGGGGTTTGGAGAAAATTGATAGCTGCAATGATCCTGAGCCATTGGAGCCGCTGTGCCGAATGCAGGCAGGTAAAGGGCTGGCGGAGTCTGTTGAGATGGGGGTGAACGTGCTGATGAGCAAGGGCAAGGATGCAGTGGCGGCGGCGCAGCGCACAGTGGGGCTGCATCCGGAGCGGGGCCCAGAGATGTCAGCCGGCTCAATGGGGGCAGCAGGCAAGATGGAGCATGCCCCTCCTGGGACGAGGGGAGGCTTCGACAGGTGTGGTGCCAGCAGGTCTATCATGGCAACCGGCCTGATTGAGTACATGCTGTACTGCTACATGTGCGGTCGCTCAGGGGCATTGCCTGCCATGTCATTGGATAACGCTGCCACCCTGCGCATGCATGCGTGCGCACGATGCACTGCCAGCTCAAGGGCGTTTTGCTTACAACACCCTGCAGCGGGCCTTTGAGCGAGGAGCTGGCTCGCGCTAAGTACGACGAGATAGCAAGCACTGAGAAGCCCAAGTTCCCCGAGGGAGAGCAGTCGGTGAATGACATGGTAGGGCCTGCCGCCCATGGCAGGAAAGCTCGCCACTGAGCGCTACTCATGGCAGCCGCAGCCGTCTGGCAGGTACAAGACTGCTTGCCCTGCAGTGACGCTGCCTGCCGCACGTTGTTCCTTGTAGTTTCCGGAAATGGCGGTGGCTGCTGGCGAGCAGAGCAATACACTTGACCGTCAGCGTGAGGAGAACGAGAATATTAGGTGGGCTCTTTTTGCAGGCTGTGCTTTTAAAAGCGGCATACATGGGTCCTGACTGTCGCAGGTATTATGTTTGCGTCAGTGTTGACTCCCAACCTTGGTGGTGAAATAGCTTGTAAGCGCTGTTGGGCGCAAATGCCCCGGTATATTTTTCCTGTCAGAGCAACCCCCTGCCTTCCAGTTCCTGTGTGGTGACGCAGGCGCGAGATGCGTGAACAGGCAGGCGGAAAAGTGGGCAGTTGGGACAACATGGCAGGAGCTTCTGGAGCGACAGCTAGTGGCACTAGCGACACCCCAACCGATACCCTGAACGACACTTTGCACAAACAGGGTCCCTGAACCGCCAGGTTTCTGATGCTGCCCTGCACATGCCTCACTAGCCTCACTTTGCGCCGCGCTTTGCTAAGTGCACCTGTGCGCGAACAGGGGGTGGGGATATCAGCCTGCTTCGTGTTTGGATGTTGCAGTATACCGTCATCAGAAATGTATGACTGCAATTTGTAACCAGGCAACAAGTACCTCGCTGGTTGTTGGTGCAATCTTTGGACCCGCTCCATCTTCCCGCCTAGATCCTGTGCCAGACAGACATTTCCCAGCCCTCAACGTCGCGGACACCTTCTGTTCGTGTGGCATTAACAAGCTTGAACTGCGTGGGAACGCTTCGCGATTCGGCCTTCCCCTACCTAGTCGACCGACAGCGTGGCCAGCCGGCCAGCGTGGGCAGTTGGGGAAGCTGCGGGTCCAGGGGTTGTAAGCAACAGCGCCTCCGCTTGGCTGACGCACATTCCGGCATGTCCGCCCCGTGGTCACTGCTCATAATTCTGTCGGCCCTTGGCGGCGCTGCTGCCACTTCACGGCATGGACATGGCCCGCAACTGCAGTTAGTAACTCCCCGCTCCTACTTCCAGGTCAATTTTCAGCCTTATGCACTGCTTACGGTCGCTTTGGGCGCGGCATAAAGGGCGCAGGTGTCGGGCTGCCCAGCCGCCACCATTACTGGCGGCGCGCTGGCTCAACCGCTGGGAAGTGCAGTGTCACCTCACTTATTGCTTGCTGAACTGACAACTTGCTATGCATGCCCAAATACTGCAGGTGACACTTCAAAGACGTTACCTAGCTGCAACGGAAAACAGGAATACCTATGTGCCGGCTGGCGGCAGGGGTGCGACCACCGCCGGTGCTCTTTCTGGCTCCCTGCCCTCAATCCTGCTATGCACTGGCCTCACCTCTTTCTAAGTTGTACAGCCACCCAGCTGGTCGGCTGGAGTGCAAAGTTCCCATCTGACTGCCTGCTGCGAGGAACGACACTGCCAACCCACTTGTTGCCTTCTCTTGCAGCATTTGACAAGATGGTTGTGTTCTCCTTCTCAAAAGTGCAGGCACTTGGGAGTCTGACGGTAGTGTGCCAGTCATCTTTCTATATGCAAACCTGATGAAAAATGGCGAAGTGATGGGGTGGTCGGTGTGTCCAGCTGCCGCTGCTGCACTGTCAGGTTATGCGATAGTCCAGTGCTGCCGATTATGCAAGCAGCTCACAAGCGCCAATCTTGCTCTGGCCTCCGCCATGCTCCATTGCTTGCAGCAACACGCACACAACCCACAGCACAGCATTGCTCTGCCTGCACTTCATCTGCCTTAACCTTTTGTTTTGAATTTTCCTGCTGTAGAACAATTACAAAATGGACGACAAGAAGCATTACCCCACGGCAGTGTACTATCCCACTGAAAAATGGGGCAAGGAGATCCTCGCTGGATGTGGAGCCGACCAATGCAAGAATGCATTTTGCAGTGGTGAGGCATCATAGATCTGTGGACTCACAGCTGAAAAGCAGTGGGAGGGATGCACAGCTTACAGTGGAAGATGAGCAAGCACGCTTTTCTACCTCTCTTGCCTCTTCCGCACCAACTGCTGCTGATGTGGCTGTGCATGCTGGCAAGTTCTGAAAGCGGCTCTAGTGCCAACGTGCGCCGGAAAACATACCCACACCTGCACTGCCCCGTTGTCACCCTTCCTGCAGCCCAAACCACCACTGCTAATGACGAGGTATACATTTTTGGCGGGCACGGTGATAAGAGCAAAGATGACGACTACGGCATGCAATCATTCCGGTCCTACAGGCATACGGATGGTGCCATGTGGAGCAGCGCTGACATGGAGTCAGGCCGATGGTACCCAGGTTTGCTCAGACTCTGTTCACTTGCCCTATGGGTATCCAGGTTGGATAGGAGAGCCCAAGCAAAAGCACCTACTACTACAAAACGGCCCAGGCACCTTGCAGTCTGGATGCAATTCCCTCGGCCCGCCTACTTACAATCCCAGTTGCTGTTGGCGCCTTGGCATTGTTGGTAGCCCACCCACCCCAGCTTTGCTTGCTTGCTTCAAATACAGGAGTGGTGACGCTTCCTGATGCGAGCGTTTTGGTGGTGGGAGGTGTCGCCATCAGCAGCCAGGCAGGGTATGAGGCAGAGGATAAGAAGCAAACTGACAACCCCACATACACCGTGTATGACCCTAAGGGCAGGTGGGCGAGGCTTGGACTTTGTGTGCGGCAAGGGGTGGCTCGCAGCTGGCCCTATAGAGCAGTGGGTGCATATGGCTGACAGCAGGTGACTCACCTGACCACCAGGTCGGTGGCTGCAGAGCACCCAGCAATCTTGCGTTTGGCTGGCACGCGCCTGTTGCCGCTTGGCCCATGCCCTGCGCCCCTGCAGAAGGTTCAGCCCTGACCAGTGGGATATGGAGCCACAGCTGTCAGCAGCTTGGCCGGTTCACACCTACCCGCACCTGGCTGTTCTGCCAGATGGCAAGGTGGCTGTCTCATCGGGAAACTCGCTGGTGAGGAAGACAAGCAGGCACGCAAAGGGCGTCGTCACGCAGACTCACTGGAAACTGAGGGCTGGCAGCAGGATGGCAGATTTGTGCGGTTAGGCTTGTTGAGACTACATGGAGGCTATTCTGATACGCCTGCCCCTTTCTGCAATGCTGCAGATGCTGTATAAGCAAACTGGACCCTACAGGTTCAAAAAGATTCTGGAGTATGAGTCCCGCCCGGGACCCCCCTGGTCCTACCCCCAAACAGGTCCATCATATAAACAATGCACCTGGATTGCACGCAATGCCCAACTGAATCTACTCCTGATCACCCTGCCTG
>JAAMXP010002687.1:0-26387 GCA_019693395.1 Ettlia oleoabundans | reverse complement strand
GGCGCGGGCGGCGGGGGGGCGCGTAAGTGGCCTGCCGCTGTTGTGAGTGCCACTGGTGTTTAGTGGGACTGGGGGATTGAGGCGGCCCACCAATACTGCGGCCCACATGCAATGCCCAGCACTTGGCATGCTTTATGCCTACGCCATGCGCTGCCATCACACCACGCTTCTCATTGCAGGTACAACTTCATGCCGCTGGCCCGCGGCTCCGCCCTGTGCGGCTATGTTTTTCTACTGGGCGCGTTCATGGCTATGGGCGCGCCAGTGCGGGCCGCCATGCCCAAGGTGTGCAAGAGGGGTAGCTGGGTGAGGGTTGGGAGGGGACTGCTAAAGGGGTGAATGCACGCACACTGGTCAGAGCGCTCCCGGCATTGGCCAGCTGCCTCGTGTCGCATCTGGCGGCATACACGCATCGCCATACCCACCATGCTGTGCCACCACCACGCTGCAGCAATGCACACTGGTGCCTTGCAGACCGACAGCATTTGCCAGCGGCCACCTTGTACTGCCACAGGTGCTGTTCTGACACCCAGTTGCACTGCCTGCTCCACGGCTTTGTGTACCGCAGAGCTACCAGACCGACTGGGAGGCAATCCTGGAGAGCCACCCCGCAAATTTCATCGCATCAGTTAGCGCTTGGATGATGCCACCTGAGCTCAGTGACCCAGGCAGCAGCAGCACAGATGCTGAGGGCAGCAGCGGCAGTGGCGGCAGCAGCGCGGAGAGCAACGGCTTCTCTGGCGGTGAGGGCAGTGGTCTGGCAAATGGCGGCATTGCCGCTGGCAGCAGCGGTGATAGGGGCGCGCCGCCACCGCACTGCAAGCCCGTGGATCAGCTACCTAAGGTGGGTGGGTGGCGAGGGTGTTGGCCGGGGAGGAATTGCGGCTGATGGTCTTTCTTCCCAGTCCTTGCATATCTCCAGGGTTGGGAACATCTTCTTCAGGGACGGCAACTTCCCATTCTGCACCACATGTGTGGTAGCCATGTCCCTGTTGATTTTAAAGCCAGCACCTCTGCAAACATGGTTCATTTCCATTCCTCAACAGGTAATTGAGGTGCTGCTTACGATGCGGGCGCGCTTGGAGGCACTCAACGGCAGCGGCGTGCCAAGGATCTGATTTCATCAAGCCAGGCAGTAGCAAAGAAGCACCCAGAATCACAGCAGCAAAGGGCAACAGCACCCAGGATTTGATGATTGTTGACTAGCAGCACCCAAGGTTTAGTGGCGCTGGGTAGCACCCCCCCAGACTTGATATTTATTGCCGGGCGGAGCGGCGCGACAGATCTTATCAAGAATCCAGCGCAGCCAGCACCGAAGACATAGCAGTGATGCGGGATCAATCCTGTGCTGCTGCCCAAAGGCGGGGCGCCAGGAGTCGGCATGCTGATAGTGCTGTTGTGAAGCAAGCATTCAACTTTGCCGCCATTTTCAGCCTTTCGCGGTATACCGCCGCTTACTTTGTAAATCATATCCTGGATCTCTCTTGCCACCACATGTAACTATAAGACGAGCAATCCAAGCAAGCAACCTTATGAACAGCAGTGGCGGGAAGAAGTGCAGCAGGCCAGCAAAGCAGCGCAACCCGTGATGCAAGTGTTTTGCTGCCTTACCGCAGCCTTGGACATCGACTTTCCTCCCTCTCAAATCTCCTGTCAGACTGAAGCTGCCGATCAATCCTTCCCCTTTCATCTCGCTCTGGATCTTCAAGCCGTCTGTGGCCCCCCTGCAGCCATGGCTCGCCTGCAGATGCTCACAGCCTGCCTCCTGCTGCTGCTGGCAGCACTGGCCAGCGGCCGCTGGTGTGTGGGGGCACACGCCTGCTGCTGCACCACACAGCCTATTTCGCAGGCCTTGGTGTCATCTGCTGGATGGCTTGATCGGCAACGTTGACGCTGCCACGCTGCTTGTGGGAGACTGGGCGCAGCCCTCAGCAGCCCAACCCTGCGTCTTTTGCTCGTGACCTCCCCTCGATGTCACCCCACGCATATTTCTGTGCCTTTCCCATGCGCCTGGTGGTGGCCCAGCGCCTAGCCGCCACCTGCTGCAGGGCGGCGCCGCCAGCCCTGCCCCTGCCGCTGCCAATTTGAACGGCAACGTCACTGCGGCTTTATCTGCTGTAGCCAACGCAATTTCTCAGGGCGGCACAGCTGCCGCGCAAAGCGTGGCCACCGCTGTGGCAGGCAACAACATCCAGGCTGTGGCGGGTGAGGGATGAAGCAAGGCTTGCCGTGCGGGTAATAAGCATTGATTACCAAGGCACCTGCACAGCCACTGCACAGCTATAGTCGCTGTCATCTGAATCATGTTCTGTTGCCCCTTGGGTTCTAACGCTCTAACACTGCTGCAGGCGCGCTGGCCCAGACAATCACTCAGGGGCGTGGCGCCGCTGCCGCGCAGGTGGGTGGGTGGTGCTCGCCTGCAGGGGCCGGCCTGGCAGGGCAGCACTAATTGATTGTGCAATCCCAGCACTACGGCCTGGGTTGGTGCCTCTCTGCTTCCCTCGATCACTACTGCCAGTGATGTCCTGATCTACAACTGTGGGCCCTCCTCAATCGCGCATGATTAGTGCCAACCGACTGCCCCGCTACAATATTATGTTGGCCTGTTTCTGCACTGCTGCAGGCCACCGCCCGCGCTGTGAGCCAACAGGGCGCCGAAGCCGACGCCACCGCCCAGGCCCTGGCTCTCGGCATCATGCAGGCCATACAGCAGCAGCCCCAGCAGGCCTTGCAGGTGAGCGGGTGTGTATTGTCGTGGCAGTAACAGGGAGTGTTTGGGCAGGTAAGGACACCTGTAGCTGTGTGCAGGCTGGTGGTTGGTGGGCGGTGGTCCAGTCTGCAGGTGCCTGTTTAGCCTGCCTCATTCATGCAACCGCCCCGCGCCATTCTACTCCACTCTATTCAGTAGCTGGGTCGCCTCTGAGGCATGCTGCTCCTCCCCGGTTGTTTGCGAGCTGCAGCCTGCAGTGCAAAGCTTGAACCAGGTGCAGCAGGCGGGCGCGGAGAACCTGGTCGCTAGCACCTGTACTGCCCTGGCACAGGTATGCGGGCGAAGGGCCTGGAAAGGCAATACTGTGACGGTCCCAGGAAAGCTGTACTACAGCTGCACATCCTCGCACACAAGCTTGCCACCTGCACAGGACAGATGAATCGACACTTTATTGTATGGCGCTCCAGCTACCGCCCCTTGCTCTCCCAACCAGCTTCCCAAGGCTCATGTTCCCCTTTCCCCGGCCAACTCCCCCGCAGCTGATCATCACCAGCCTCCAGCACGGTAACGTGTCAGGCGCCGCCCACCTGATCGCCCCTGTGTTCATCGATGGGGGAAGCTGCGCCCAGCCCACAGCCGACGCTCTTACTAGCGAGGCCAATGCTCTGGGGTGCTCCAAACTGGCTCCAGCACTCGTACAGGCATACCAGGTGGGCTGTGTGTGCGGTGTGTGGGTGTGTGGGCGTTGTAATCGGGAACGGTTTAGCAACACCTGAGGTCAGTTGTAATGGAGGCAGCATAGGCAGTCAGCAGCACATGCCGGGAGTCAGCATTGTTCCCCTTTGTGCTCACTGCACGTCAAAATACCCGAACCCTGTTCGCTAATGTTCACTGCACATCAGACTGGCCAGAGCAAAAGCCAGCGCATCGCGTACATTGAGACTCTTGCCAGCCTGTCCAACCTGGTGGCAGGGCTGCGCTCCTGCCTCAGCCCGCAACAGGTGGGTGCAAGCTTACATAAATTCAGGTGATGGGTTTGTCAAGGGAGCAGCTCAGCCCCACTTTCCACCCGAAACATTGGGTGCTGCCACTTGAACGCCATGCTGCTGCTTCTGTCCTTCCGGCCCCACTGCGTAGGTGTTATGTTTCATTTTTAGTACCTAGCCCGCGAGTAAGCTATGAGCCCACTGGAGCGCGATGGTCCCTGCCCCGCCGACACCCCCCCAACTCTCACCTCCCTACCCAAACACCCCTCACCTCACCTTCCCAGCGCCCCCTTTTTTCGGACGTGCCATTGCTTGCCAAGGTGCCAGGCGCAAGCGGCGGAAGCGACATCATCCATATATTTTTTACTACAGGGCCTTCGACATGCCCGTCCTCTGAAATCTGAGATTTGTCCGGCCTGAATCAAGAGTAAACGTAGCCAGCTATAGCAACTGCTGTGAAATGCCTTGGTAGATATAAAATTTGCCCTGATCTGTGCACATATTTCTATCCCTTGAGCCTCCCTAGTCTCATACAGCCCCTCTGCCTTGCCTGGGCTTGCACGGGACTGCTACCCCTTGCGCCACCCGTGATGCGCACCCCCCTCCCCCTGCTTGTGATATTGTGATGGTGTAAGATTTCAACCACCCACAGCTTGGCTGGCCAACCCAAACTGTGGTAAGGACCTCTGTCACGCCACGTCTTACAAAGCAACAAGTCATGCGGAGGCAGCCACTGGCAACTGGACACCGTTGGGACAGGCAAGGACTGACACACTCTCTTCACAGGCAGCACAACTGAACGTCACATCGTAGATCAGACTGCCTAACATGCATCCTCAGTACGAACCAGCCACTCTGCTTTGTATGCAGGCAGCATTAAAAGCCAACACCTTCCGCAACACCAGCGACAAGCACGATTTGCGCCGGCGCGCTGGCTTGCCGCCGCAAATGGGTGCAATAGCAGCAAATCTGTGATGGAAAGGCGCGCTGACTGTATAAACATGGCATGTGCTGGAGGATGGGCAGCAGCAAAAGCAGCTGCTGACATGCAGGGTGCCCCTGTGTGAGCCAGCCGCACGGTCGGGGGCGAGAATGGCGGTGGCGACTGTGGCAGCTGTTGAATCACGGCGGGGGGCCTTGGGCTACAGTCTGTTCATCGATGCGCCCTCTGATTGTGCCCAGAGCACAGCCGCAGTTGCAGGGCCCACTCGTGTGCAATCCTTTTTGTCCAGACCTTTCCCCTAGTGTGTCTCCCTCTGCAGTGGCTATATGTGCGACGAGATTGCACAATGGTCGGAACGTTTGAAATAGGGGGGAACTGCTACGCCAGCCACACGCGAGGTGTCGTGATCGCGCTTGAAGCATATGCTTGCCATGTAGGTGTGCTGCTCCTTTGACCCATCCCCGATTCGCATAGAGAAAGGGATTCGTAGTTTGCTTATTCCCTTTACTTTAAGCCCCGTTCGCTTTGCCCGCAGCAAGCCCTTGTCCGGCTTCTCCGACGCATAGGCTTCCAAGATGAAATTCGGTGCGAAGCAACTGCCACCTGTGCGCACCGACTGCGTAAAACCCCGCTTGAACCAGGCAACAGCATTGTGCCAAAGTCATGGTGCTCTGCAGGCCACCTCTTGAAATCGTTCGAGGCTGACGCGGCGCTGCCAGACACAGTGTGCTTAAACTATAAGGTGAGGCCGCGCGACGCAAAGCTTGGTTGCCTTTTCTCCCGCCGCCGCCGTCGCCGCTGCTAGCTGTCGCCACGCTGCTTCCCCCACCACGCTTGCTTTGTGCCAGCTGCTGGGCTCGATTCTACATTGGTTATTCCCCTGGTGGATGCAGAAGCTCAAGAAGCTTATCAAGTTCCAGACAAAGAACCAGCAGAATTCAGCAGCAGCACCAGCCAATTCACCAGCATACGCAGCAGCGGAGGAGGCGGCAGTGGCGGCAGAAAGGGCAGCACCGGCAGCAGAAGGTGCATCATCAGGAGCAGCAGCAGTAGGTTCTTCAGCTGCACAGGCTTCTGTCAATAGTGTAGCGGCAACTGGGGTGGCAGTGGCAGGCTCCCCGGCGGCCGACCCACTGGCAGGTGCAGCAGGAGGGGCGGCAGCAGCCTCGTCAGCAGCAGATGGTGCGGCTTTGGACCGTGATGGCTCTGGGGGCATTGCAGAGGAGGACAGAGAATTTGTGGCCACACTCAACACGGTGGGGTGGGTGGGTGGGTGGGTTGTGCATATGTGAGCAGGGCCCGATGGCTAGGGGCCAATGGTGGCAGGGTATGGCGCGCTCGGGGAGTGGTTGAAGAGAATACGTGGTCAGAAGTGGGTGATGGGTGGATGGCAAGTGTCGTTGGCTGGCTGGCCCTACTTGATCCTGGCCCGAGGTGCTGGCCCCGTGCTCGCGGCACCTGCTCTTGGCGTTCCCTTTCTGCTTGCCAGCTGACTGCTGGTCTGGGTCTGCTTGCGTAAGATGGTGTAGTGGGCAATTTGCTGCTGTGCTGCCGTAATAAACTCCAATCCAAACAAAACAGCCGTTATGGCAGCCGTGGCTGCCCAAGATAAGAAAACCCCCGCTGCTCTCCCCCATAACCTGCTGGTCCCTGCGGCATCATACCACCAATGATATTTTGCATTTTGGTATTCTTTTTATTTGCCCACTGTACTGCCATCACCTTGTACTGCACCGTACCGCAGGACTTGTCCCGCGTGAACAGCTACTTCATGGAGAAGGAGGAAGAGGCGGTGATACGGCTGCGCGCCTTGGAAGACCGGCTGGTGGCGGCGCGGCGCGGCATGGCGGCACCAGAGCTGGAGCATCTGCGAAACGAGGTGAGGTTCTATTCGGAGGATTATTGAGATTGGCACTGTTTCATGTGCTTGGTATGGCGGAGCATTGCTAGGCGGGCAGAGAGTTAAGGCAGCTGTGAGATCGTCAAGAAAACGTGGAAATACTTAACCGTTTTAGCCGGTTGGAAGGTCACCGCATTGATTTCCGCAAAAACTCGACCAACCTTTCTGGCATAAACAGTTCTTCCCTCTCTTTCATCTCTCTTGCACGTGCAACTGGTAGATATTGGGGTAAAATGGTGATTATTCTCATTTACTTTCCCCTTTATTCAAACCATTGTGTGCAGCTGGTAGACTTTCATGGCGAGCTGGTGCTTATGCTGCACTGGTCACTCGTGAATTACGCAGCGGTAGCAAAAATCTTGAAGAAGCACGACAAGATGACGGGGTGGGTGGCTGCATGTGGGCTAGGGTTTTTGTGAGTGATGCAGGCTAAGGCATGGGGCCGCGGAATAGCGCATGAAGCAGGTTGCACCAGCTGTTACGGGCACTGAGTTTGGCGGCTGCCACCTGTGGCGGTTGAGTGCAGATCCCCGCTGTCGCTTGTGCCTGTGTGTGCTGAGGCCTGAGCGCTGTGGTGCCGCCACCCTGCCCGCAGTTCCCGCCTACGAGCCGCGGTGTTGGCCAGCGTGTTGCACCAGGTGCGCTACCGCCACACCCTGTGTGCTGGCTGTTGTTTGCGTGGCTGGTTTCGTGGTTGTGTTTATGCACAAATGGGCGGGGCGACCCAAGTAGTAGGTGGGTGCCTGCCAGCGTGTTGTAGCAGGTGCGCTTCTGCCGCACCTTGTGTGTGGTAGTTAATGCTGCTGCTGCTTCTGCTGCTGCCGCCATTTTGTGGACCAGCTGCTACGGTGCCCCTCTGCTTAACTGGCCTGCTGCCGTGAAGCTGTCAGTTCCAGCAAGCTGCTGGCAGCGCACACACTCCGTGGCATGACCTCTGTGCCAGCTCCGCCACCCTTTTTCCGTCTTCTCGTTGTCTGCACCACATTGCAGCTCACACAATCACTAGCCTCGCACATATATTCCTCGCGTGCTGATATTTGCGCCATTACTGCAGCTCCTCCTTTCTACGGAAAACAGCAGCTAGCCGTTGCAATGCTTGCAACTCGCACAACCATTGCACAGCCACTTCACAGCTGCACTCACTGTCCCTGACCCCCCCTCGCCTGCAGCCCTTCCTTTCGACCGAGAGCATTAGTCAGCTGGTCAAAGAGGCGGAGCGGCATGTGCAGGAGCTGTCGCAGCTCTGCGGCACAGCCACTAGCGCAGGTGCGTGGGTGGGTGGCTGGCTTGTTGGCTGGGTGTCGCCATCAGCCATTTGCTGGATGCTGTCCACTCCCTGTTGCTGCCTGTATTGAGGCTGAGCAGCCTGGATGGTTGCGTGCGGATGCCTGGATCGCCTCGCATCAGCCATGCAACGTTGATTTGCTGCCACGGGCGCATACCCTTGACCTCCAGGCCACCTGGGTTGAATCCTACCGCTTCACTTGGCTGCTGCAAAATAACAAGAAAAGGTACTGCTGTATCATAAACATTACTTAGGACTGGCACATGCCTGGTTGGCGGCGACCGTTTGCGCTCCTTGTGTGCAGGGCAGTCGATGGACGGCGATTCCGGAGGCGAGGCACGTGCACGCGCCCCTGAAGCTGCCATGGAGGGCAGCCATGTTGCCATTTATAAGCGCACACGTGCCGCACTGCACATGGTGAAGGAGATGCAGGTGGGTGCTGGCTGCAGGGCGCCGGTGGGTGGTGGCAGCGGTGTGTGTGTGTGTGGGTGGGTGGGTGACATGGGGCCTTGAAGCAGGGTTGCTGGGGTTGACGGCCCTGGCAAAGTGACACAAGTGATAAAGGTGGGCACGGCCATATGTCAGGGATATTTCCTTAGCCGTTGCGGAAACTTACAACGCCTTGCACCACCAGTCACGCTGTCGGTCTCTGTTCTCCTGCTGCTGCTGCTAACCTGCCTTGGTCCTGTCTCTCCTGCAGGAGACAGCATCTACTCCCAGCACGCTGCTGCCCCCCTCCACCGCCAACTCTGATGCCGCACCAGATGGCAAGAAGCAGCGCACAGGCAGGCTGCAGCATGGGGGACAGGAGCACAAGGGGCAGCAGCAGGCTGAGATGTCACTGTCTCTGGACTCCGTGCCTTGAGGCTGTGCCACGCTTTGCCGCTTTGCACGAACCACATTTTCAAGGGGAAGCTCCTCACCAGAACGCGCTGGGCAAGTATGTGGTGTTGTTAGTTGGGGTGGCGCTTTGCATGCTGTGCTCGAGAATTGCTAGCCGTGCTTGCTTGACTGGCTGCTTTCTTCCCTTGGGCGGACCAGCACAGCACTATGCTGAGCCCCTTGAGCATTACATCCCCTAGGCAGTACATATGCCGGCCATACCAGGGAGCGCGTGCTGCCTAGCTGGCCTGTGCTGCTGCTACTAGCATCTGCTTGTGCATGATGCTCCACAAGCTGCCCTTTGTTTTCTTCCCCTGCACACCTAGCCTGTCCATTTGACTCTACACTCAGCCCACAGGGCGTCTTGTATGTACACATCTATCCTTTTCTTTTTGCACTCTGCTTCTGCTCCCGTTCACTGTTTACCCTCCGTTAACGCATAAAATACATATTGCGCTATTGCCTTTAACTTTGACTGCTGCTTGGCATCCTTCAATGCTGCCGTGTACATCTCAATGCACTCACAACACGCCTGGGACAACCAACTCGACTCATGGTTTCCTATATACATGCAAACAACAAACTCACATTCTCATTACTCACGAGTTGGCCAGCGGGGCTGGATCAAAAGGGGCGGGTTGTTGCCGAGATAGAAAGCATTGGTTGGAAGCCGTGTTGGAGCACACCATCAGAGCTCAAAACAGAACAGGCAGCACGGAAGGGTGACACGAGCATGCACAACTGCATAGGCGAGAAAGATTAAAAAGAACATCATGACAAGGGATTGTTGCAACTACAATTTCTCAGACTGCTAAGGAATACTGTAGCACGTTGAGTGGTTCTTTTATTTCATGGATCCCTCACTTCTGGATGATTTGGCTTGCATTACTCGCTAGCGGTGCACCGTACTGGTCAGGCACGGCGGCTCGCTGCCCCCACACACGCACCCAGTCGACCAGCATGGACTTGGGGGTGGTCAGAGTGGCCTGCAGCTGCTCTTGTGTGATGCCCTTGCCGTTCATCTTGGTAAACACGGTTTCCTCAGCACCCAGCGCCAGATTCAGCAGGATGTGGAACTGCTGGGTCCCAAAGGGGCCATCCCCAGGCAGAGGAGGTTCGTCCCCAGTGGTGGCAGAGGGCCCCATACTGAACCAGCCGTTTTCGGTGCCCTCGCCGCTATTCTGACTGAAGTACATGTGGCCGTCCACATACCAGCGGATCTGCAGGAGCATTAATGCCAGGGCATTAATGGCAGGCAGAGGGAGCAGCAGGAGCAGGCACAGTGGCAGGCGGAGGGGACAACAGGGGCAGCAGCAGCGGCAGGAGCAGGCCAATAGGGTGGGTGAACGAAGCAGGGACGGAAGCAGCCCCAGCTGACAGGGTCAAGCTGAGCAAGGGCAATAGCCGCCATGAACTGGTGCAGGGTGCTCTCAGCCGGTCACTAGCCATGGCCAACCTCATGCCATAACACACAAGGCAAGTTTAGCTGGTCGTGCAGGGTAATATGTGTGCAGGGTGCGGCACGAGGCAGGGTGAACAGGATGCGCACAAAACAATTGCCTCACACCCAGCTGTTGCAGCGGAAGGCCGTGCTGTGTGGTGTGCTTGATCCACAGGGTCCCACCTGTTTGGCAGACCACTCGATGCTGTAGGTGTGGAAGTCGTCAGCCAGAGAAGTGCCATCAGGCAGGCAGTACCCCGCAGAGGAGCACTTGTTGAGGGGCCACTGGCCGCCAAAGTGTAGTGAGCCAATCAGCTGCGTGACACAGCAAGGGGGGATGGGGGAGCGACTAGGGGAAGGGTGAATGGGCCGCAGTAAGGTCACGTGGGTGGGGGAGTGGCCCGAGGAATGCACATGAAGCACAACTCTGCCAATCATGCTGTCGCATATGAAACACTCAACATCAAGCGCCTGCAAATGCACCCTGACCTGCTGCCAGCACCTGAACTCCTGAATTCACGCAAACATGATGCTGTGAGGATTGCAAGTCAAGAACACAGAGCAGCAAGGTCCGAGCAGAGCAGCAAGGAGCAAGGCAAAATCGTGTGCTGTTTGCCGCACTTTGGTGGCGCCGTTGCGCAGCTCCATTATATCGATCTCGCCGCTGGCAGCCCAGTACCCATGCCGACCGCCGCCGCTGCACAGGCTGGTGGCATCTGTTGAGGGCAGCATCCAGAAGGCGGGCCAGAGGCCGAGCCCAGCTGGGACCTTCATGGGTGGGGTGGGGTGGGGTGGGGTGAAGTTGGGGTTGGAAGGGGCCAGGGCAATTCAGTGCGAGCTGTCAATGGGGCAGGGATTTGAGTAACGGGTGGCATGGGAGGTTACTTGAATGGTGGGAGCGAGAATCGGGCAGGGATGCAGAACGCACAGGAGGCAACAATTAAACCACCCCTTAAGCCCACCCCACCTTGATTCGAGCCTCCACTTTGATTGTGGGGTGGGTCTCCGACGGCCCCACTGCATATCGGCCATAAGTGCGGATGCGGGCAGAGGAGAAGGGCTGGTGGGGGGCCACGGGGGCCTCAGGGGTGTGCATCGCCTGGATTACCAGCTGGTTGTTTTCGATGCGCAGGTTTTGGGGCAGGTCGGTGTACCACTGGCGCTCGTTGTTGCCCCAACCGGGGATGCAGTACTGGCAGCCGTTGGCTATCTGGGCCTCCCATTTGGTCAGGTCCAGGCTGGGGGCGGTGAACTCGTCTGCCCAGAGGAGCTCCCAGCCGCTGCTGCACCAACAAAGCAGGAGGGGTGTAGCCTGATGTGTATTCAAAGCTAACAAGCAGTGCAGCCTGAGGTGCATAAATATGGATACCCTGTGGCAAAGGCACCTGGCGATGACCGAGTAACCGGGTTCAATGCTCAGGTAGCGCGTGGGAGTGAGCGGGAGAGTGCGGGGTATTTGTGCATTGCAACAGCAAGCTCGCTGCACATTTGGCGACATGCAGGCAGTCAAGCACGCATGCTGGGATGTGTGCAGCCAACACATCTGCACATGCAAGCAAGGCTGCCGCTGCCTAACGTGGCCAGCAGCCGGAGGTCGGCAACTCCAGCCTGGGGCACCCAGCTGCCCAAACACCTCACCTAGTTTCAATCTGTGTGTTCTGCATCTGACGCCCGATAAACCCCAAAGCGATAAACACGCCAGTGGCACGTTCGTAGTGCGGGCGGCCGAACAGCGAAAGGCAAATGGAGCGTGTAGGGGCTGCAGTGTCGCTGTTGCGGTCAATACCTACGTGCAGTCGTTCTCAAGTGATACTGGGGAACAAACGGGAGTCTTGATATCGGGAGGAAAACCCAAGTCCGCCACTTGTCGACATGACCGGCGCGGCTGGCGCCGTGTTCTTCTGCCTTCAACCACATGCAATGACATGGTTAGATGTTTGATAATCGTGATGGCGCTGTGCGCCTTGTGCAGCGCAACTGCCTCCCATGAAGCGGAAGACTCTGACTTGCAGGGCCGTATTCACACCGCACATTGGGTTGATGCCAACATGAAAATGTTCGCAAGCAACGCCGGCAGCGGCGGCGGCAGCTGCGTCTCCGCCGGCGCAGTCGTGGGCGTCGCAGTGGCTTCTGCGGCGCTTGGCTTGGCAGCTGGGTTTGGGCTCTGCCTGGCTTTCCAGGCATGGCGGCGGAACCAGCTCGCTGTCGATGAACAAAACAAGCAGCTCGAGGATGGAGCTTCTGCGAATCCTGCACCAGGAGGCGCACCCAACAGTGCGGCAGAGCGAAGCACCCTTGTCTGCAGCCCCTCGTTTGGCACAAACGGCTCTGGCGTTGTTGTTCCAGTTGTCACTCGGCAGCAGAATTTACAGCAGCAACAGGACCTGCAGCAGCATGTGCCGCAGCAGGCATTGCAGATGGAGCAGCAAGCTTCGTATCGCAGCATCACCTTCCCTGTTCCACCGCCACCGCCCGAGGTGCCGGAATCCCATCTGTCGGGCGAGAGCTTACTGTCGCCATTTGCATTTGCAGCGGCAGGGCAGGGGTTCGCCAGCGGGAACAGCACATCTGCGCCGCCAAGCCGTGCAAGCAGTTTGCAGCAGCCAGAAGCACGGTCCGTGGGGCCGCAGGGGGATGGGCTGGGGTTGCTACACGCACAGCTGCATCCAGGAACAGCGCAAAACAGCAGCGGCATAGCGAGACAGAACGACAGCGGCAGCTTCACGCATGGCAGTCCCATATGCGGCGCATCGCCGCAGCGCAGCTTGCGCCCTCCGCTGCCGCCGGCCGTGGGCGGGAGTGGCAGCGGCGCTGCCTCTCCTGGCCCGATGGGAATGCTGCCCGCTCCTTCCGCTCTGGTTGCCTACGCTTCCCAGAGTCCCTTCCTACTAGAAGCCTTGGAACCCCGCACAGCCAACCCTATCGGCAGCAGCGGCCTGTCTGCAGCAACATCAGCGACGTTGGGTTTGGCGAGCATTAGGGCTAGCGCCGCTGCCGCGCTGCGCTCTCAGCGCACCGCCAGCGGGCTGCTTCCCGAGCTGGCACAGTTTGTGGCCCAACGGGAGGCTGAGGCAGCTTCAGGGCTTGGCGGCATTGATGAAACCTCCACTCAACTTCTTCTCTGTCAGGCAGCGCTGCCTCCGCGGTTGCAGGAATGGGTGGTGGACCCCTCGCTTGTTTCCTACCAGCGCTGGCCGAATGGGAAGCTTAAAGAGCTGGGCTCAGGGGCCAGGTGGGAGCTGGCAAAACACATTGCCTTTTTATGAAAGTTTCTTTGATGAAGGGTGTGATGCCTCCGGCTGCGGATGCTGGGTGATCAAGTGGGTATGGGCTGCAGCTGAGTCCTGCGGCGGTCTGGCACGCTAGTCAATGTGCGCCATGTCTGCTGCCATACTTGCCTCTTTGTACTGCGTCCAGCACTGCGTTCCCAAATCAATCTCGTTTTGCTATGCGTTCATGTTTCCAGTCTGCCTAACCGCAGCTGACCCCCGATTTCCGCTTATCTGCCCTGAGCAACTTGCACCTTTGCCTCTGCTTTTGCACTGCAGCTCCCCCTATTCCTGGCCAGCCTTCACAGTTCCTTACAATCGATCCCATCTGCCTCATGTGCTTGTACTGCTGGCTCCCTCCCCTTGTACTGCAGCTCCCGCGTGTTCCTGGCTAGTTACAACGGCGAGGCTGTGGCGGCTAAAGAGGTTGAGCTGGAGGGATCACTGGAGGCACAGGAAGCCTTTTTGACGGTGGGTGGCAGATGATGGCATAAGCTACAGCAGGGAAACGACTAGCTTACTTGCTGGTGCCTGTACAGCTTGACACCCAGCCTCCCTGTGCTTGCCTTCAATAGTGAAGGCAGCACCTCTCCTCACCCTTGTGCCTATCAAGCGCCGTATGAGCTTGGCGTCGCTGCAACTAGTAGGGGCCCTAATTGTTCCCTCTGACGTCGCCGCTTCTCTCCTTTCATCATACCTGTGCCGCTGTGTTTGCAAGCTGTGGCCAATGTGGCCGAAGCTAGGTATTTGCATGGAACCCACCTGGATGCTCCTCTCTTGCTTTCCTTTTTGCAGGAGGCCATGCGGTTGCAGGCGTTGCGCCACCCGCACCTGGTTGAATTTTATGGCGTGTGCCTGGCGGGGAGCAAGGGTGTGGTGCTGCTAGAATTTTGCGAGGGTGAGGTGGTGGCGTGATAAAGTGGGTGGTTGCACGTTCATTTTGCTGCTCTGTTGAATGATTTTTTTTGTTTATTTCTTGGTGTACCGCACTTCCTGCTGACCTGGAAATGTTTGTCTCATGATGGTGCTGCAGGCCGCGACCTGCACAGTGCCTTGGGGGTGATGGCAGCGGGCGGCAATCAGCGGGTGTTTTGCTGGCACCGTCGCGGCCGGCGGGTGGCGTTTGAGGTTGCCAAGGCAATCAACTACTTGCACTCCAAGGTGCTGCCATGTTGTTGCTCTTTTGTGCTGAAACCTTGCTACTCATTTGCTGCTCCTGTATCGCTGTTGGGTGCTATCGTATCGCTGTTGGGGGCTACCGTATTGCTGTTGGGTGCTGACACGTACTGCTCATGGGGCGCTACCGTCGGTACTCATGGGTGCTGCCGCTGTACACTGCTTTGGAATTAATATTGTTTGCTTCGGTGCCTTAAGCCTTGAGCCTGCAGCTTGGGTCTGCCCGCAGCTTTTGCTGAGTTTATCCCCCATTTGCGTCAGCTACTGCAAACACTTTCTCCTCCCTGCCAATGCACGACAATCCATCCATCGCCTTCTTTTCCCTGCAGGGCTTCGTGCACATGGATGTGAAGAGCTCAAACGTGAGTGCTCTGGTGGCCTTGGCCGCAGCGTCAATAGCGGCACTGTCGCATGTTTAAGCGTGCCTTTCGTTGCCCTCTGCAGCATGGCATAGGCGCCTTGTTTGAAGCACATCATGACTTCCTCGTTTTTGTTAGCTACATATGTCGCGTACAGCAGTCGTAGTGCATAGTACATATACTGTTCATGTGATGCAGGTACTCCTGACGAGCGGTGGTACCGCTAAGCTTGCTGATGTGGCGCTGTCACGGGAGCTAGCTGGAGAGATGCTGGCCGATGTGCCGCTCATAGGAACCTTCCCTTGGTGAGGCATGAGGCAGCCATGTTGATGCTCTGTATGAGAACTACAAGGAAGGCCTGCTTCTGAGCTTTCATGATTTTCAGTGTGAAGGCAGATGCCATTAACAGTGGAACGCTCCCCTTTCAAAGTCGCTCGCATGAAGCAAGGGTCCACAGCTGGCAGCCAAACCCCATGTGGGTTGTTACCTCGCTTTTCCCTGCTGCTTATTGCAGGATTGCTCCTGAGGTGCTCCTGTCGCGGGAGTGCAGCAGCGCTGTTGACATTTTCTCGTACGGAGGTGAGCAGCCCTGGCTTGCGTTGGCAAGGTGCTGACTTCCTGCTAGGGCGTGCCTTAGCTGCTGTAGTCCTGGAAGCCGCTGTATGCTGCTACTATGCTCCTTAATGATGTGTGACCACCTGCCTGTCCTGGGCTGCCGCTGTGGAAAGTACTGTCCTAGGCTGCTGCTGTGGAAAGTATTGCGGACGCCACCCCGTTCCTCCTATGTGTTGGCCGCAGTCCTGTTGTGGGAGATCATCACCGGCGAGCAGCCCAAGCGTGGCGGCATGCGGATGCCAGCTGTGCCTGACGAGTGCCCACAGGTGAGTAAAGGGAAGGGAATGCGGCTGCCTGGCTATGCTGACAATTGGAGTTGACTGTTTGGCTGCTTGATTGGCTGTGTTGTCGCAACGTATGCTGCTTGGGACTTGTTGTGCCTGCTGTTGTTAGCCGTCGCACTTGGCTTCTGGGTAGTTCCTGGCACCCAACACTGCCGTGGCTTTCCGGATCTGTGATTTCTTCTCCGTTCTGCTGCCAAATACCTTGAGCAACACCACCGGCCCTTTCTCATGCCCGCGTCGCCACCCCAACTTCAACTCCCTCCACCTACTTACTCACCCAAAATCCAGCTAACAGCACCCCCACATGAGCATTAACCACGACCCCTCCTCACCTTTTTATTGAAATTCACCCACCAACCCTGGGCCTGCCGCAGGAAGTTGCTGACCTCATGCTGGAGTGCCTCAAGGAAAACCCCGCAGAGCGCCCCACAGCTCCCCAGCTGCTGCAGCGCTTGAGTGCTATGCTAGAGCGCAGTGAGCGGCTGACTGGCCTGAGCCGTGCCCGTAGTAGTGCTGCACTATCAGGCGGCAGCGTGCGGCAGTCGCCCGAAGGGCTGAGTCCCATACGAAGCCTTAACCCCAGCCCTGTGGGCAGCCCACCTGTAGGTGCTTTCCACGCCAGCATCAGTGGACGGGCAACATCAAACTAGCCGTGTGCTGGACCCCATCTGGTCTTTCGGGAATATAGAGCAGCGCCTGGAAGGCCCCTCTCTTTCTACTGTTGTTGTTCAAGCACACCATGGTGCTTGCAACAAGGTGTTGCCAACCTTGGCAGACGGCGTGAAGCCGCCATGCTGCGCCGCTGTTTTTCGTTTCGACCCAGCCTTGCCAACCTTAGCCGAACGCAAGACATGACCACTCGCCCAGTTTAATTAAATGCAGTATACTGTCAACTGACCGCTATTGTTCCCTTTGATGATGTCGCTGTAGTTTTTCAGTTTGCGGTGGGCGGGTGTCCTGCCGATCATGGCCCGCTTCTTCTCACTTGTGCGTGCAGAACCTTAACTAGTGCAATCTTCGTGCCAGACAGCTTTTTACTCTGGTGTGACTTGTACTCAACTCGCAACTGCTCTGTCATCCAACAACATTTTTACAATCTTTATGTGTGCCCTGGTGTCACACCTAATAGCCTTGCCACGTTGAATCCACCAGGTGGTAGAATTACCCCTTCTGCGCATGCGCCATACTCTCATGATACTCCTGGCACTCCCCGCAGTTGGGCACATGTAAATCTTTTACAGGTTCCATTACGGTGCAAGCGAGGCAGGAGAAAACAAGTTGATGGTCATGGAAGGAGTCTTGAACGGTTTAGATCTTGCAGGCCGGCCTGAAAACTGTACATAGCATGTCCAGCAGGCGGGAAAGGTGCACATGCATCCAACATTTCACTAGGTGCCTGCTGATTTCTGTAAACGCTAGCAGTACAAGTGTGCAGCCAGTACAGGGGCACTCGCAAACCTTAGCCTCATTCCTTAGAAAGTTTTGGCAACGATTGTGCGCCTCATGGTAAACCTGGCCGACCTTCCGCCGGAGATCATCCGCGCCAACTTTTTGGCCCGTGTGCCAAACCCCGGGCGCGACCAATCTGGGTGGTACCATGTGCTTCGCGGCAAGGACCGCGTGAGACCGGCTGCGCTGCCGGGTCGCGGCCACCGTGGCCTGCGCCTGCCGCACTGCAACACCCCGCCCGCCACCGCCGCTCTACATCCTTGCAATGGCCAGCCTCTTCTCTCTGTTAATCCGCCTGCTTCACGTGTACTGCCTGTTTTTGCACCTTGCAGGTGCGATGCCAGCTGGTGTGCAAGGCATGGAAGGGGAGTGCCTCGATCCCTGCCGGTGGCCGCTGCAATTCCCCCGTCTAGATTTAATGGGGGGAGCCTGACGATGCCAACCCGCTCGTGGATTGGATATGCCGGGTGCAGCCTGGGGTGCGCACAGCAGACCTTGATATTGGTGCACACCACTCTTTTACGGATCCAGCGGTCCAAGCAGCCCACCGTGCGCTGCTGTCGCTGCAGCCTCACTCGGTGAGTAGTCATTGGTGGGCGGCAAGGGACGTCTCAACATACTTCAAGGAATTGCAAGCACTTGGCAGCGGTGCTGATGATGTTGCATGCGTACATTTATGCTGAAAATTTCACAGCTCAAACGACAACACCAAACTTGCAAGGAACTCATCGCAGCATTTGATCTTTTTGCCGGGAAAAGCTGTCGTTTGAAGTCAGTGTGCATTGGTTAACCACAGTCCATCTTGTAGTGTGTTGAGTTGCTGCCAGTTGCCACACATGAAGGGCTAGCCTCCCACTGGTTCGTGCTGGTTTCCCACCAATATCTTGCAGATTCTTCAGGATCTGAACATGACAGCGCCAGCAGATGTGACCCTGCAGATGTGGCCCACCTTGAGTCTGTTCCCACTGACGCACCTGGATCTGTTTGTCGTTGAGTACGACCCCTTTGAGAGTAAAGATTCAAAGGATGAGCAGGCTCGCAATGCCGAGGCAGTTCTCACCCCGTCATTGCTGCGCGGCCTGCCACCAACATCGCGCTCACTTTCCATCGCAGACTGGTGGCATGTTTCTATCTCCACATTAACACTGTTGGTGATGGTGGCAGCAGTGCGGCCGTTGGCAGCGGCAGCGGCAGCGGCGGCGGCAGGTTGGCAGCCGCTACTCAACCTGTTGCACCTCTGTCACCAAGCCTGACAGACCTATGGGTTACCTCAGCAGAATTGCTGCATTTGAATGCGAATTTGCCGGGTCTTAGCGAGCTATATTTGCTTGCTGATAAGAAGTATGGGTGCAGGTGCGTATGAGCATGCGGCTGTGCTCAGCACCGTTTTGCCAGCACCCAGCATGCTGATGCGCTGGATTCTCTGCCCACGTGCACTCACATGTGCATACCTCGACGCAAAGGCTCACATCCCCACGCAAGCTTCTCATGAACCATCAGTAAATTGTGCATGCCTGCAGGGTGAAGCGCTGGCATTGCCGCAGCTCACCAACCTCCACTTGGGCTGCTTCAAGTTGCTCGGTTGCAATGCGAGGCGATGCCACACCTACTAGAGCTGGAAATCAATGGCCTGAGTGCATTGTGCATGCTAACTTTTGCACCCTGCAGCACCTGAACTCTTTGAAAGTTGTACTCCTTGCCACAGGCATCCTGCCTGTGGATGTGTGCTTAGTGCGCTTGGCTCAAGTGGGCTCGCCGCAGTCATTGCGCAAGCTGGAGCTAGGGGCGTGCTATAGGAACCCTAGCGAAGCACGGCGAATTGTTTCAGCCCTGGCGCGCAGGACCCAACTAACCAGCCTCACCTTTGTTGGCAGTGATCTCATCTCCGGCTGTTCCAGCCTGCCGCACTTGGCAGAACTGAAGCTGAAGGACTGCTCCCCTGCCAAACTGGCACCTCATGCGGAGCACATTAGGCAGCTGGCGGCGCTGCCCAGCCTGCGGCGGCTTTCTTTGCAGCATGAAATAAACATGTATCACGTCTCACGCAGCCAGGAGGAGCTGAAGCACCAAAAGCTGGCATTGGAGGTGAGGTTGTGGGGCGCAATATGCTTTCACCCGCCCTGCTACATGACGGTCTTGTAATTGCTGCCGTGCCAGATGTGCAGTCACGATAACAGCCCAGCAGTTGCGGGCTTTTGTGCTTCTTATTCGGCAGCTGTTTCTCAGCATGCGTGCAACGGGCATGTTAGCACTCTTCCCTGTCAACGGCATTGGAAAGTCTACTCATGTTAACCCTGACTCATGACTTCACAGTTGTAAACAAATGCGTATTTGTGTAGGAGGGAAGCTGCGCTGCCTGGCATTTTGTGTGCTTTGTGAGGACTACCGTGTGCTTGGCAGCGCATAGCAAGTTTCTTGTTGTACCCTGGTTGCTGGTGGCTGAAGTGGCCGCAGCCATCCTCCGCCATGGCGTGATTTGGTTCTAGTGCTGAATCTCAATTCTTTCCAGCGTCCCTTCGCACGAAAAGCTCTCCGTGCATCATGCATGCAACCGCACTGTAAACCAAACAGTAAATCACTGCGCAGGCTGCCAGGTAGCGCCAGGTTCTAGCACTTTGGCACTGGATTTCAATTGGCTGACTTTCTTGCAAGGGGTCAGGAACAGTGAGTACATAAGTACTAACAACAAAGGGATGGTCCAAGCTAGTTGCTGCCGTTTAAACACGCAGCCCAGGGCATGTGCAACAAAGCACCACGGCAAAGCTAGTAACAACGGCTGACGGCAGCTGTGGGTGCTGCCGAGGTGCAAAAATGATGCGCTCCCGCCGAAGAGGCACAGCCAAAGTACAAAGCGGCAGCTCCACTGGTAGGTACCACCTGCTGTTGATACTGTCCCTCCCTGCTCAGGTCTTGAGTAGGCTAGCTGGCTGGCCACCCAGCGGCGGGCTCAGAGCGCCATGATGCTCCTGCTCCCCGGCATGTCCATGTCATCACTCGCTGCAGGCACAGCAAGGAGCAAGATGGAGATGCTTCACGCTTTCACTGAGTTCAAGGACGGACTCTCTAGTGCTTCGTACGGTAAGAGAGCAGCAAATACTTTGTGGCAATATTTCGGGCCACCCATCCGCTTGACTGACTTCATAGCAACACTGCACCGATGCATGCACAGCACGTCTCACCTGCGTCGAAAGGCAGGCGCGGCATCGCGCTGGTCTCCCCTCGAGAGCTCAGGGGCAGGTCAACCGCCAGCTGTGAGGCAGAAGGCACCGCCTGCTTCTTCACGACCTGCAGATGCAGCAAGTAAGAACACAGGCAGGCAGCAGGCAAGCTACGCAGCAGCTTGAGGACAGCGAAGCAGCTACGCTTTGCAACGCTTACAAATGCAATCTTATTAGTAATCAACCAGCGACCAAACACGAAAGGCAACTCCTGCCGTTGATGAAACAACACCCAGATAACAAAGACACCCCCCTATCAGTAGTGGGGCAGCACCCACCTTCTTGCCAGGCAGGAAGCGCATGCTGGGCCCTGCCTTGCCCTTGCCAGCAGCCTTGGCAGAGGACGCCTCTGTCCCAGCAAGAGCATCAGCGGAGGCATTGTCCCCGGCATTCTCATCAGCCTCAGCCGTGGCGCTGCCGCTGGCGCCCATCGTGGCGAGCTTTAGGGGCGGCACTTTCACAGATGGCAGCTGAGCAGCGGCGCGGCCCTTGGGAGGGGTGGGCAGCTTTGTGGGCTGGGTGTAGGTGAGCGCCGATGCTGGCCCACTGCAAGGTGCCAAGCAGGAGGGAATCTAAAAGCGTAAGCTTGGTGGTTTGCGGTGGCGGATAGCAGGATTTGTTTGCCAGTTTGACAACGAGGGCAGGAGAAGATACTCAAACCTGAACCCACTATTGCTGCGCATGCACTTAAGTAAGCACAATACAGCGTACTCTCTGCAAAAATGCCCCTTCCTCCACCCTAGAGTAAAACAACTACCAACGCAGCACGCACCCCCCAGACGGCCAGCCAACCTGGCAGCTCACCTTCCGGAGCCGGCTGCCGTTCCAGGGGCCTCAGCTGACCCATCCGTCAGGGCAGCCACCCCGCTGTTGCTGGTGCCGTTGCGGGCCGCTGCCGCTCCCGCCATCAGCAGCCGGGCTGCACGACCGGGCTCTGCAGTCACCAGCCGCATCTGCTGCATCCAGCCATCCGCCACCTCCACATGCACGCTGTCCAGCAGCCTACCGTGCAAGGAACACGGAACAGGGGAAGGTGAAGGGGGAAGCGGCAGTAGTACTACTACCTCTGTCCTCTAGCCAGCTAAGTTGTGGCAGGCGGCAGCGATAACACCGGCCGGCTGCCGAGAGTTTGATTGAAAGCAGGCAGCAGCATCCCAAGCCCAAATGCAGCGCATGCCACGCAGGGCCACGTATGGCATCGCTCACTTTAGGCGTTCCTCGCTGCTGCGTGCGCTGTTGAGCTGCTCCGGCAGCGACTCCAAGTCCTCCTTCCTGCGCAGGGGCACAACGTGGCAGCCAGGCATGGCAGGTTGGGAAAGGAATATGAATTGGAAAGAGCAGTCTGCATAGAATAGCCAAGCAAAGCAAGCCGCTGGCAGCAGATTCTTGCATGTGCTGGTTAGCGAGCAGGCAAAAAGGTGGGCAGCCAGCATGTATGCACAGCGCTTGGTGGTGCTCAGGGGACTGGCTGTTGGTGCCAAATGCAACAGAGCTCCCTGGCCCCATGGCCGCTGCATGTCAGACCCCCTTTCCCAACCCACCCACCCACGCACACCACCCTTCCCCTCCAGGATCAGCATCGATGGAAGCTGGCACTCTGTGTATGTACCGCCTCACCTGCAGCGCAGCTCCACCCCCATCGCCGACAGGAAGGCAATGAGCTGCTCAGCGGAAACTTCTCCGCTTGTGAACCGCCCAAGGGCGCCGCTCACTGCAGACTTCAGCTCCGCCACCTGCGGTCCGAATCGGCATTGGACGGGAATGTAGGACCATAGGCAGGAAGGACAGCTACAGGTCACAGCAGGGCTGTTTGGGAAGCTGGTTCGGCGATGGCGGTAGGCACCACTGAGGTGCATGGCCAACATCACAACTAGCAAGGCAGGGTAGGACAAGTTCCAGCAACGAGGCACGGCCGGCATACACAACAGGCTGGTGCATGCTTGGGGCTGTGGCGGACAGCAGCGCTCCGGCTCTGATGGTGAGCATGTACCACGTGCACACGGCAGCACCCCCTGGAGACAGCTGCTGGCAGTCTAGCCAGAGCTGACACCCACCTGGATGGCCCCCAAAGTGAACCAGCACCCACCTGGGTGCCCCCACCCCTCCCCACCACACACACACGCGCGCGCGCAAGCCAGCACCCACCTGCTCCTGGAATCCCGCCGCCTCCTGTTCATACTTGATTTTCAGCCGGTCAAACTGCTGTAGCAGCGTGCAGTTCTCCAGCTTCAGCGACTCTGCAGCGGCCTCCAGGGCGGCTTGGCGCTCCAGGAGCGAGTCAGCGCGGGCCGCTAGCGCCTCGTTTTCCGCCCGCAGGCTGCTACTGGTGGAAGACAGGTCGGCGTTTTCGGCAGACAGCCGCTGGTTGACCGCCGCCAGCTGCGTCGCCTCGGCCTCGGTGAGATCACGCTGCTGCTGGGCAGAACGGAGGTCCCGCTGGAGCTCCTGCAGGGCGAGGAACAAGGGATGGTGGGGTGGGCGACGGCGGCAGCGGCAACGGTGCTTGTTGATGGGATGGGTGGCGGCAGAAAGGCGTTGCGACATAGTGGCGGAAGACCAGGAAATCACATGCACTCTTGACTTGGTTGAATAAGGCACGTGTTTTGATGTTATCAGGAAAGCAAGGGCCTCAATAACGCCTTCAAGGCTGACCCCTCAGGGACCTGCTGGCGTTGAGCCGACGTCGACAGCTGCTGGCAGACGCCCCTTGCTTGCCTGCAGCTGCTTGCGAAGCTCGGCTTCTTTATGCTTCAGCTCCTTCCAGTCTCCATCTTTGTTATGGGTCAAAGCGCGGTGCACTTCAAGCACTGCAGCGCCCGCCCCGACAGCAACGAGGAATAGCATCTTTCCCGATCAATCAGGGTCGCGAGATCATCGCAGACAGGGCTGGAGGAGGGTTTCGGCTCCTCGTTGGAGACAGGCCATTCCAAAAAAATGGGTGTACTGCTGGTGCCACCGCACCTAGAGAAGACGGATGCAAAACGCACGGTTATCGATGTGTGGACGCTCTTACTATAAGGTATTGCTCCCCTTTGGCGACCTACAGTGCGGCACTGGGCGGCTGCACATGTTCTGATTCAGTAGAGCCCTTTGCTGCGCCTTCGAAGCCCCCTGACAGCGCAGCGGTGCTGATCAATCAGATTCGCCAATCGGCGCCCCGCTGCGGCACACCTTTGTGCAGTCTCCCATCTGCCGCCCGAGCGGTTGTGGCACAGCCGGACCGCCCGCCGCCTGGCCTCTCTCCGGCTTAGTCTGAGGCCATGGCTGCAGAGGTACCACTTGAGCCTCCAACCCTGACAGGATGGCAGCGTCTGGGCCGCCTTTTTGGCTATGCCTTCAGGAGGCACGAGCCCGGCGAAGAGGTGGGTGGCACCCCTGGTTGGATGGATGTGTTCTGGGCAAGCACACAGATGGTGGGTTTGGCACATGGTGGGCTGAGTGCCTGCTGCAGTCCAGGGAGGCGCTAAAGCAGCAGTACAGCATGCCAATCCTCAGTCGCTCCAGCCGTAGTCGAGCGTGCTGCGTTTTGCATGCCTTCCTGCGCTGTCACTCAATTGCTCACCGTTCATCCTTTGTGTTCAATTCATGTTGCATCAATGTGCAGGTGCCTCCCATGCCCGAGGAGTTTCGAGAGTGGGCGCAGGACACGCTGGCAACTATGATGGTGGGGCTGGTCTTTGGCGGCGCACGGCAGTGGTTACAGGAGCGGCAAGCGGGTGAGGGGAAGGAGGGTTGAACGACGGATACACAAGTTGAAAAGTTCTCCAGCGTTTCAGTTAAAACTGACCAGGCCTACTAGTAGCCTGACTCAGTGTGAACGCCAGACGTTCATCGGGAATAACCAACCTAATCGCAAGCATTTGTATTACTCCCTCCAGCACTCTTTCCACCACCAATCTGTGAGATCCCACTTGCAGGCCTGCCCCAGGCGCCCCCGGACGCGCCTACGAAGCTACACGCCGCCCGCGCTATAGCCGAGGAGAACACGCAGCGCCTGTCACGCATAGCCAACGCCTCACTGCGTGGCGGCATGCATTTCGCGGGCCTTGCGGCGACGTTCTTTGCGGTACAGACGCTCAGCGGGGTGTACCGCGGCCAGAGAGACTTTCTGAATGCGGCACACGGCGGTATGGCAGCGGGGGCAATCTTTGGAGTGTCCTGTAAGTGTGTGCTGCTCTGACACGGTCCCCATCGGGGCTTCTGCTGCTGTTTACCTGCTAACCTCTGCTTCTTGTTGGAGTAGCATATTACGTTTGCTTAAGCAATGATGTTGTTGAGTGCATTGCAGTTGTGGTTCCTCTACTATTGCTGCTGCCGCCTGCTCCCAGTTTACCCACGGCCCCCTGCCGCTTCTTGCCCACTCCCTGCCCCGCAGTGCACCGCACCATCAAGGCTCGCACCTCCCCTTTACGCAGCCTAGTGCTGGGGGCAGCGCTGGGGGCTTCTCTGGGCATGCCCTTTGGCCTGATGCAAGACAGACTGGTTGACCTGCTGCCTGTGGAACAGCAAGCAGCCCGGCTGGCACGGCAGAAGCAGACCGAGGCTGTGATAGCGGGGGCAGGTGGGTGCCCTCATGGGCTGGTGGGTGCCTCACAGGGTGGGTGCCCATGAGGTGGGGTGGAATGCCATGGGATGGCAATATGCTGAGGGAGCTTAGGGGAGCTTTTCTTGGGCATTGCTGCAATCTGGGCAGAAGTGGTACTTCGCTTGCCATGCGTGGCTGGCGGACAGGTTGCTTTGCTTGGGAGCACAGGAGGGACCGGCAGGTGCTGCGTGGCAAGGTTGGGAGGGAGGATGCTGGCATGTGCAGGTCGGGAGCAGCCAGGCAGGCAAGCCAAGAAGGCTCCTGTAACTCCTAATCTGCATTGCATTGAGCCATCAGGCCCTGCTGCCCGTCCTCCTGCCATGCTTGCTGCAGTCCCGCCAGAGCCCGAGCGTGCGGCAGCGGCGGCGGCTAGACGGCAATACGACGTGACGTCAGCAGTGATCCAGCAGTTAGAGGCCAGCCTGTCCAGCAGCCCCACACGCCAGCAACAGCAGCAGCAAAACGGGCAGCAAGGCGGGCAGAGTGGGCAGTAGGAAGGGCTTGGCAGGGTGGCGCTCTGGCACCTTGACATCCAGGGTTTGCCACGGTGCAGCAGATGCCACACACGCCCGTATTACAAGTGGCTCAAGTAACATCGCATTATATAAACATCACTCATCATCAGTTTGCGACATGCTACAGAAACTTACATGTAAGTTCATACATTTCCATACATTTCCAGTAACAGAGCACATTCCTGCATTGGGTGCAGTGTAACTGTAGCGCGCTGGTGTAGGCTATCTATCCTGCTATCTGCTATGCCGCTGACAGGCCCTGCTCTGTGGCACCGCTCCTGCTGCACCTCAGCTGGAGTGCCCGCTGCTCTCCCTGCTCAGCCGGCCAGCACTGCAAGCACAACAGGAAAGCCACACAAACTATCAATCAACAAAGTGGCAGCATGTTGACAAACCACTGCCGTCGTTGAAATTAAATGTGAGCCTGGCAACAAAATAGCAACATCATAGCAGGGCGTGCAGCAGACTCTCGGCTCACCCCCTGCTGGCAGTTCTCGGGGCAGCCCCCGCCCGCGGTGATGCCACGGCTGTGGGCCCAACGCTTTGCTGCCTCTGGGCTGTCTCCTGCTGCTGCTCCCGTCCCAATCGCTTGCTGAACTGGAACTCGTGTGGCATAGTTGGCGGCTGCTCCTGCAGACCCAGCAGCATGTGAGCGTACAGTGTGGGGATGAGGGGTTCAAAACTATGTTAGGATCTGCGTCGACGATGCACAGGAAGGGCAGGAGGCTGGTGGTGGCAGGGCAAGCATCTCAAGGATGCGCCCCGCAACA
>JAAMXP010002674.1:0-17387 GCA_019693395.1 Ettlia oleoabundans | reverse complement strand
GCAAACTGCTGGAGTGGTTGCTTAAATAAGTTCAAAGTGTATATATAGGGTCAGCAGGAAGCACTAAATTGAGATGCACCGATGTGTAGGGTGCTGGGTAAGACCGAAAACTGCCTAGCCCGTATGCATGGGTTCGAGTCGGCGGGCGGGCGACGGTCAGCTGTCGTTTTTCGGCTCTGGGTGACGGCCGGACGGCGAAGGCGTGCTTGCAATACGGAGCGTTCGTCGCCGTTCAGGTTTTCCTAACCCGAGGGTGCCGGCATGGCTCGTGCGTTGATTCAAGCGCAGCAACGTGTAGTTGCGGCTCACCACATGTAACCCATCCCCCCCACCTATGTGTAGTGAAAGAAAGACGAGAGTGAAGCGGCGCGATTAAAAATGGTGTGGGCAAATCAACTGCTGCGACGCCGGTGTGCTATTCGGCACTCGCGTAGTAAGCGCTGGCCCAATCCCCAACAGTTGCCACTACCGCACTGCAGCGCTGGGCCGCCAGCCTCGCTTGGGTCTTCCAGAGGCCCTCACATGCATACCCCCAAATAGCAGGTTAGGACAACTCACCAGCAGTGGTACGACTTGTTCTGTGGGGAAGGCCGCTAGTGTATCCTCAGTTGAAATGGACAGGTACTCGCACAGCTCCGTCAGGCCCCCCAGCTGCACCATCTCATCCTCTTCCCGCAGCTGGTTCAGAATGGTCTGCAGGCAGAGGGAAGGTGAAATCATGAGCAGAGGTAGCAGATGCAGATGTAATAGGAAAGGGAGGCGAACAAGGTGAGGACACCTGGTGCCACGAGAGCAACAGGAGGCACTCCAGCACACACAGTCGCAGCCCGTGTGGCGCACCTAAGCGGTGCGAATGAAGTCTTTGCAGCACAAGTGAATCTTTGTAATTTTACAGATCACGTGAATGAAGGGATGCGCCGCACCCAGCAATGCAGAGCACAGGACCCAAAATAGGCCCAGAGACTACTCACCCTGACACGACCTCCGCCACTGCCCCCCATGGCAGCCGCGGGAAAAATGTCGTCAAAGCCGGCCCCAAGCCGCCGGAGCAGGTTATGGAGGGTGCTGCATCAATCAGCAAAAGCCATGTGGCAGGGATCGCATGTCAACAACAGCCAGGGCGGGCAGTCGGTCAGTGTGCGGCGCTCCTTGGATGAGTCAGCACCCAGCTGCATCCTACGCACATGCGTGTACGGCAGCTGAATCACGCAATCTGGTCTGACAGCGCACTGCGAGGTTTGTGCGCAGTACATTACTACTGATGGTGGACGCTGCCTGCCTGCCCACCTGCGATCGTCGTCTCCACTTGCTTGCCGCCCCAATCCCTGCAGGACGAAAGCAGAGCGAATGCAGCAGGAATGATTTCGCGGTGTACTAGATTTGCTGTAGGGCACAAGCGGAAAGCACCAAGCTGGGTAGCTCAAGTGCAGAGCAACTCAGCCAAACTGTACCTGCTGCTGGGTCGGGTGACCACCTGCGCCGCCAGAGCCGCCGGCAGAGCGTTGCCGGCGATCCGCCATGTTGGCCGCTGGGTCCTGGGCAGGCTCGTGGCACCCCGTTGGCTGCTCCTTGGCCTTGTCCTGCTGTTCCCTGCTCCACCGCGAGTGACGTGCGCCCTTGGGGCTGCCCTTCTGCTGCTGTTCCCTACGTCTCTGGCGAAGTAGGCGCTCTGGCTCGCTGCTTTCCGCCAGAGGCTCCTTGGAGCGCCGAGTGACGCGGTTCGTTTGCTCTGGTGCCTGCCTGCTCTTAGACTTCTTGGCCACACCTTGAGAATGATCGGTGGCGCCTCGCTTTCGGCTCCCTGTAGGTTGTTTCATGGCACCATGCCATTCACCATTGCTGCAGGCTTCCACAGGCAAGAGAAAGGCGGAATTGAGGGACTTTCTAGGGGAGGAGTTCCGCGAGGATGACACCGTGGCAGGCCCCGCAATGCCGCATGGGCCACAGCATGACCTCTCATATATATTGCTGTGCTTGGATCGATGATAGAATCTCGTGCATCCCTTCTGTGTGCTTCACCCCCTCATAAGGCGAGTGTGCACCCTGTTGTGGGCGGGTGCCCGCATGTACTCGATGTGGTCTTCCTTCTCGTCGACGCTGCGCAATAGCTCATGGATACGGTGCTCCATTTACGACATGGTAACTGCGGCGGAGGGGTGCCTGCAGTCCACAATGCAACAGCCGCTGCCGTTGCCATCCCGGGCGCCTGTGCAGAGCATCGGAGTGTTAACATTATCACCATTGTTCAAGCCCGGGCACTTGGGAGGCCTGGAAGAATTCGTATTTGTTTGTTTTGTATCCTCTGACAGCTGGAGCATTACAGCGATGGCACCGGAAAGCCGTACAGCGCACGGCAAACTCGCCGCTCTGGGTATGGCCATGAACCCAGGCAGAGCCTATAGCTGGATGGGTAGGCACGGTAGGCAGATGGGCAGATGAGATCCAGATTGCAACAGCCACATCAAACACCTCCGTGGATGATGTAACTATTGTTGATAGCTTACTACCCCTCTTGCTGGGAAGCTGAGGCGGCCAAACTGAGCTACATGCCTACGCGTCTCCTTGTTGTCAGCCTGGATTTTAGCTACCACCAACACTTGCACATCAAGGGCAGACAGGCCAGTAACAGCACAGTTGCATTGTTGCCACAATGGAAAGCTTTCTTGAAGAACCGATTGTTCGGCACACAAGGAACCGCGTATAAAAGGTTCCAGTGACAATGGGAAGCAGCAAGCAGATCACCAAAGTATTTGCCCGAGTTTCTCGCTTTGCTGTACTTCCTCAGTGTTGGGCCAAAAGGCAGTGCTATGGATTGCTGCCTGCGACGGGAGGACTCAGTTGTCAGCATTCCGCAATGTTACTTAGCTAGGCGTCGGTTTTGCCAGGCAGCTTGCCGGCAACAAAATCGAGACCTGAAAGCACAGATGCAGGCAGCCTGCGCCAGAGGATGAGGTGGACGGGATGGCATAGGAAGCACAGTGCCAGCGACACACAGGCCGATCCACGCAGTTGACATCCTTTCAGCAGCAATTGCAATTGCATTGATTCATCAATGCGCATTCAACTGGCAAACTTGCAGTGCAGCCTACAGGACGGTCAAGGGGGCAGGTTGCTGGTCAGCCGTCAGGTGGCGGCCTGACACTGTGGCACTATGGTGTCGGCGCCCTTGTAACGCCCCTGCCAGATACTACTGCGCCAGCAGTTTTCCGCGCATGACCAGCCAACTCGGGGTTGTTTACAACAAGCATAGCTGCTACACGTATCAGGGAGCCTTGCTGGGTGGTGCGGGTGTCGGCTAACGGCCCCGACTTCGCTCGGTATATGCGACAGTGTTTGCGCGCTACGCAGCAGGTAAAGCGCGAGCCCTGCGCTTCCATGAGCATGATGTACTGCCGCGGTACATGTGGCTTCTGCTCACTTCAGCCTCTCTTTGCTCGCCGCTGGCTTCTACAACGCGATACAGACCATCTGCTTACTCTTGCCACCGGCAGTGGACTCGTTCTGGAAATCCGCCCCGTCCCTCCTCGCCGCACCAGGCGCCCTGGGGGACACTGCGCCATCCACCATGAAGCGCCACAGTGGTGAGTGGGCTGATGTAGGCGTAAGCTGGCCGCCGGCACTCCGCCTGAGTCAGCCTAAGGCCTCTGGCCGTGCAGAGTTTGGAGCATTGCGTCGCTGTCATGGCTGCGCGCTGCACGTCGCCTGTGTCATACCAGCTATTGTGACCTGCTTCACAGCCTGACATTGCTAAAGTGGCGCGTGAGGCATCAAGCTGAGACCTGCTTGTCACCCGCATGTCCCACATGCTTGAGCCGGCTGCAACTGCACAACGAACCAATCAGCACTAGGCTGTCCTGCGAATGAAGTTTATGTATTCTAAATGCGCGATCGGCACGTCCTTACCACGAACGCAGGCGCACGGGGGGCAAGGGACGTGTCGAAAGCCCCCCCCCCATTTGAACATGATCCAGATGTTCTGTCAGCTGTCGCGAGCCCGATTATTGCTCATTTGGTCCTGCCTGACCGCCTCCAATGCGCCACCGTCTCCCCAGCGTTTGCTGAGGCCGTGAGGTCTACGGTGAAGGGTGTTGCAGTGGACCTGCGGCAGAGGAGCCGCGCTATCCCACGGCAACTGCTGACGGGTGCAGCGGTACAAACTGTTTCTTTGACCTCGTCAGCGGCATGCAGCATTGGGGGGTCCCCAGCGGCAATTGCAGCGCAGGCGCGCATCTGGGAACCAGCAGAGCAGCGTCTATGGCTGGATGAGGGCAGGCGGCTGGCCCCTGCAGCAGCTGCATGGCATTTGCGGCGCGTGGCAGATGCTTTGACCGCTGGAAGAAAGCGCACCGGCATGCACATCTTCTGGCCTCAGGCCATCACCCTGGCTCTTGCAGTCCCGGAAATGGATACCAGCACCTCTCAACTGCACCGCATGCTTGTGGCAGCCGGGGCCGAGGGCCTTTTTGATGCAGTCAGCATGCCGCTTGGCCTGCTGAGGCTGGACGGCAGCCTGGGGCGACAGCTGACGCAGTGCAATGCTCGGGCTGCCACGCTTCCGGCTGCGTTACAGGTGAGGACTTCCCAGCTTGCTTCTCCCTTCAAAAGCATCACATCTTTTGGTAATCGAAGCAGGCGACCCATCCATGCTTAGCTGCAGCTCAGTTCTGCGCGGTCAAACACCCATCCGCCATGCTTTCTTCTCTCCGTTGACGTCCAGGCCCCCATCTGCTACTACCGCCTAGAGCGCCTGGTCCTCAAGCTCTCCCCAGAAGACGATTTGTTGGCCATTCTAGGATGCATCAACATCTCCACGCTCCCCGTTCTCCACTCCCTCGCCATGCTGGCACCCAGCTCAGTGGGGGTGGCCGCTGATCTCCACTCGCTGCACCATGCCACCCTCACCCGGCTGGACCTTCTGGGTGTGCAGCTGCCTGCAGGTTTCTCCAGCATCCAACAGCTTACAGGTGGGCCGGCGGCCTTGGACTTTGTAAGTGGCGAACAATGTGCCCCCCTCCTTGAATGGCGAGGCATCCCAAACCCTGCCAGCACCAACCTGAGTGCCGCGTATCCAGTGTTGTTGAGTCCTTTTCCTCCCTTCCTGCCTCGGTGATCACTCGCACTGGCATGTTGGTGTTGAGTAAGCACAGGCCCCCGCTGCCTGTTTGTTCCTTGTGCAGGGCTGCAAGAGCTGTGTGTGCGTTACGAGGAAGAAAACGAGGCACCGCCCCTCAACCTGCAGGGAGACCTGGTTGCCCTCACAACGCTGAAACAGGCATGTGTCAAACTGGTTATTGTTTCTGGCCAATTTGTCTCGCAAACTCGTGTGCACTGTATATTCTCATTGTGGTTTGCATGCGTGCGCAACACTGTCTTGCTGCGATTTGCCGTGAGTTGGCATGGCCGGCTGGTGTGAGCTGCCAGGCAGAGGCGCCTGGCAGTTGTTGTAGCTGCTGCTGTGGTGACTCCATGTCAGTGCTCCCCATATTCTTCCCCTACAGCTCTCCGCCCTCACCCTTGACGGCCTGGGGGCCGGCAATGGCCTGGAGGCGCTCACCCAGCTGACCCGACTCAGCCTTGCCCCTCAGGCGGGGGCACGCATATCACTGCATGGCCTGCCGCTGCTGCGCCGCCTGGCTGTGGACCTCAGCGCCGGCAGCTGCGGCCGCGACCTGCTGAGTGCGGCACGCAGCAGCGTGTATGTGGCGGCGCAGGGCCATGGGCTGGCCAGCTTGTTTGAGATTGAGCTGCGCTGCTTTGTGTGGCGGCACTGGGAGACGGCCAGCAGCAGCGGTGGCAATGGTAGCGACAGTGAGAATGGCAGTGAGCAGCAAGAGTTTGCAGGGGAGGATGAAGAACACGTTGGCAGCGAGGGCCAAGCTGGTAGCGATGGTGATGCGTCGATGGCAGGCAGTGACAGCGACAACAACAACGACAGTGAAAGCGAGGGCAGCTGGGGCCATTTGGAGGAAGAGAATGCAGCGAGCAGCGCTGCTGACAGCGCCAGCGGCGCAGCCAGCGACGCCGACACAATGGAAGAGGTGGAAGGGGAAGAAGGGGAGGAGGCAGGGTCGGATGTGGATGAGGAGATGGGGGTTGAGGCTGAGGGCTTGGCGGGTGCAGCAGGAGAGGTGGAACAGGATGAGGTAGCAGTGGAGGAAGAGGTGGAAGGGGAGGAGTATCAGGCGGGACTCCTTGAGGCCAGCTGGGGCTTCATGCAGGGGCAGCAGGGTGGTGCAGCCTGCACAGGGCAGCAGGCTCATGCCGTGGCGTCCCTGGAGCAGAGGTGCGATACAGATGCCTGAGGTTCACAGCCTGGCTTCTGGTTGGCTGGATAAGGCTTCTGGTAAAAGCTAACCAGCCATTCGTCCTGCCATCTTATGTTGTCTCGCTAACCTAAAAGCACCCACACACCAAGCCATGCCGCACCCTCCCCCTACTGCAGGTACCTTGCAGCCTTGGTGGCCAGGCTGCCGGGCCTGACCCGCATCCAGCTCACAGACTATATGGGCTTGGTGGATCCCTCATCCCTGTTGGCAGCACCCACACAGGGCGCCAAAACCGGGGCCCCAGCAGCAGCACCGCCGCCTCAGTTTGGCGCCAAGGAGGCCGCCACAGGTGGCAACAGCAGGGGCGGGACGCCTGGCTTGCTACTGCAGCATCAAGCAGACAATGGCTCTGCAACTAGTTGTCTGGCGGGCTGGCAGAGGGCTGTGGCAGAGACTCCCGTGCCTGGCGGCATCAGCCAGTATGACTTGACCTACACACGTTGCCTTTATTAGGCACCTCACCTTCACAGCTCAAGATGGCAGCAAACTTACCGATTAGATTCATCTCTCATCACAGAATAACCACAGTGTACAGCAAGCCAACCCATTGTTCGTTTGTCGTACGTTATACGAGGTGTAGTACAAGTGTTGACATGCTCCCATCCCTCTCCTGTGCCGGCTGCCCGCTGCTTTGGCCTGGACTTTGCTGCCGTTGCAGCTTCGGCCTTTGAGCTAATTTCATGTGCCCATTGCCCTCTGGCTAAGCAATTCTCTGCTCCGTTGTTCATGCCTTTCATGCACATTTTCTCCCTACCAAGGCAGCCTTGCGGTAATCCCAGGTCTGCATCCCTAGTCGCCAGGCTCCCACATGTATGCGACCTGCAAGCTAGCCTCAATCTTTATGCGATGATGCCTTCCATGTGCTGGGCGGCTCTCTCTCAGTGTGGTCTCCTTAAAGCGTCCATAAACTCCGAATCTCTGGCATGCGCCTGTTTTGTTACATATACCTGTTTTTCAATATTTACTGCAACAGTGGCATGTTGAACACGGAGAGGCTTCACTGGGGTGGTAACCTTTGCTGAGGCCGTGGGGTCCAAGGATACATTTAAAACCACGACTCTGGTGGCATAGCGCAGTGCCTACCCGATGGGAATTGGAAGCATGCATCAGGCGTGTGAGTTAGCCGCCTGCCAGGTGCAGCTGCTGGTGGGGCCCACTGCCTGCTGCCTCCTCATGCAGCGATCGCCCCGGCAACGCGATGGGTGCAGATCCCAGGCACAAATCTTCATCATAGAAGACACAGGCCTGCTGCGGCGTGATGGCAGTTGCGGGGTCGTCAAAGCGGACGACCAGGTATGTGGGCAGAGTGAGGCTGTCCTGCGGGTGGAGGCGGCAGTACGCGCTGCGGCGGAAGCCCAACTGCTCGGCAGCTTCCTGTGCCTCAACCGCCGCCTGGGATGCTGCCGCTTGGGGTGCTACTGCCGGATGTACCACATGGTTGTGCAAGCTTGTTGTGGATGCCCCTGTCAATGCATGGATGCCACTGGGCTCGCCTGTGCTGCCGCCTACTGCCTGCACCGCATCTGCCTGCACCTCGGCTGCCCTGGCTGCCTCTGCCAGAGCTATCGCTGCCTGCTGGTCTAGCGTGTGTATGGTACAGGGCTTGGGTTCCTGACCGTGCCTGGCCTTGTACTGGCAGCGCAGCCAGCCCTGAGCTGCCAGCTGTGCAGCATGACCTGGGCTCAGCCAATGCGGCGTGCGCAGCAGCGCTGTGGTGCACAGCAGGGCAGGGTGATCCCGCCCCTGAGCCACATACACCACTCCCTCCTCCTGCACATCGGGGAAGAGGATGAGCCGATCAGCGAAAACAAGTGGGCAAACACGTTTTCATTGTCAATGGAATATTGAATGTACTGTCAAACAACACGGGGGGCACTGACGCTGGCAGCCGCCTGGCATCAGCAGCACCTGCTCATGTCGCAGAACACGGCACAGCGTGGCACGGCACCATGTTTGAGTGCTGTTGCACAGGTGCTGTTGAGGCGATGCTGCCATCGAGTCCCTGCCAGTTTAGCTGAGTGCACAGCAGGGCCACTCACCACGTCCTTGCCCACCGCATACACCCGTTCTGGTGCGCCACCGATGCCTGGCCGCTGGCCATGTGTTACGGCGGCCAGGTCAGGGCAGTGGCCCAGCACGGCACCGCTGTCCACATCAACGTACCGACCCGGCAGTGGCGGGATGTACTGGGAAAGAAAATCGGCAAAGTTGCGGCGCCCTGCGGGAGGTGTTGGGTGTGCGGTGGAGGTTGACCAGCGAGTGTCGGGAACAAGTCGCTTGGCATCGCCACTGACCACAACGGGGCACAATGGGCGCTACAAGCTAGTCCACTGTCGCCCCAAGCGCCAGCCACCCTATCGAACTTGCTGTCACCTCTTGCAGCCACAAGGTGGGTCGTACTTCCTTGCCGGTCCCCCCCCCCTCACCAATGAAGCAGATGCCCGCTGAGCTGCGCTTGTCGGCGGTGGCCAGCCCTGCCTCAGCTGCCAGCCGCCGCACCTCCGCCTTCTGCGTTCAACAAACACATAAAAAGTGGTGGCCTGAAGCAGGTGTTGGCGCAATCAAGAATGCGTCTAGTAGGTGCTACGCTGTGTCTGCAAAAGGGGAGGCAGCAGCTGCAACAGATTCAATTCTACATCAGGCGAGACGAAATGTAAAAGCATGAGCCTGCCAGTTCAGTACACGCGACGATGCACAGACAGCCTATTGACGCACGAGAAGAGCGGTGCCGCCCGCCCCTGACCTGCAGGTGTCCCACAGGGAACAGCACCCGCTTCAGCGCGTCCGGCTGCACCGATGCCAGGAAGTACGACTGATCCTTCAGGCGGTCGGCGCCACGCAGGAGGCGCACACCTTGGCCCATGCCGCCATTGGCAGGACTGGGGGCCAGACGCACGTAGTGGCCCGTGGCAACTGCAGCCAGGGCGCAACAGGGCAGCAGCCAGGGTTCATGCCTTGCAGTGCAACCACCGCTTTTAACACCACCGCTGTCTGCACATGTGCGCATGTAACACTATTGAGGGCAGGGTTGTCGAGGGCTGCTGCACAGCATTGCAGCGACACACACACTCTGCAAGCCGGCCAGCCCGTCTGTCAGCCTGCCAGCGGATCATACGTGTGCTTATCAGTGTCTGCCAGCAACCACGCACCCACCCACCCACCCATATCTGCCCCCAGGCTGCCGGCAAACTTGAGCAGGGCGTCAAACTTGATATGCCTGTTGCAGGCAAGGTCGGGGTTGGGGGTCAGCCCACGCCCACACTGCGCCAGGAACTCCAAAAACACCTGCAGTACCGGGCAGTACAGAGGGGGCGGTGCAGGGCGAGACGTGCAGAAGGTTGTAATGCATCATGTGTGACCCAGCTGATCCCAACCACAGGGCATACATGCAACACCACCAGCCAACTGCTAGTGTCAGTTTTCGTCAGTGTGCGGGCAACCTGCTGGAGCGCTGCTCACACATGTAGAAGTCCCAACACTTCCGCGCAGCCCACCTGATTCCAGTAATTGCTGACAAAGTCTGCCTCGTGCAGCGAGATGCCCAACTGGCGGCACACAGCGGCGGCATCTCGCAGGTCACGCTCGACTGTGGGGGGTTGAGGATGACGGGTGTATGGTGGCCAAAGGTCAGTTGTGTGGAGGGAGCAGGACTGGGTGGGCCAAAGGTGTGGGTGGGTGGCTTAAGCCGGCCTGCTGCCTTAGTGGAGTTGGAGCAGGAATAGCACAGCTTACAGCAGGTCAAATGCACAATTTAAGTTCAGATACGTAGCTCACAGTCTGTGGGTGTCGTGGCTATGTACACACCCATATGCACACTTGCAAAGGCCAGTGCCCAAGCATGCAGGACTGCCCCCTCTCTCCCGCTGCCTCACCCGAGCAGTTTTGGTTGCCTGTCTCCTCTCCCTCATCCCAGTTGCGCATGAACACACCCACCACATCATATCCCTGCTGCTGCAGCAGCAGAGCTGCCAGCGCAGAGTCAACACCGCCGCTCACCCCCACAGCCACCCGTGGGCGCTGCATCCTGCGTAGGCTAACGTCCCCACCCGTGGCAGAGGTCGTGCTGCTACTGCTGTGGTTGCTGCTGTGGGCATGCTGTGGCAGTGCATCTGGCCCTGCTGCTGCTGCTGCTGCTGGCAAGGATGCCACAGCTGGGTGCGCAGCTAGGCTATGACTCAGCTGTGCCAGGCTGCTGTGCATCAGGCGCAGGAAGCCCCCTGCCAGCATTGTCGAGGCAGCCAGGCTGGCAAGGGGAATGCGGCCAACAACACCCGGCGGCACTGCGGTGCACCCTACGTTGCATAGGCCATTGGCGGCATGCCACAGCACACTGTGTGCCAGGGACAGGTACCGCTCCATGTGGTGGCACCAGCCCTCTACCGCCTACTGTTCAGCCGCCCTGCGAGTAGTGATGAAGCGGCCTATTGCTGCTGCCTTATGTGTGGGCCTGGCGCAGCGCACCACCTGCTCAGTTATCCTTGTCCTTGGCTCGAACCGCCGCTGCAGTTTGCTGTCCTATCAAGTGCTGTGCTGCTGACTCCGCGGGCTGCGCGGCAGCAGCAGGATCAGCAACGGTGCTGGGCTGGGCAGCTGTTGGCGGTTGACCAAACAGCTCTCGTTTCTGCTCCTCGGGAGTCACTGTGCCTGTCTGAGTGATCAACCTGCAGACAGGCACGAATGAGACTGTCAGAACATTTCCACGAATCACTCGTGAGAAAGGCTTTGGATTTGGCTGCTCTACCATGCAGCTGCTGGGCTTGCAACACACTCTACAACTCTGAAGATCGCGCACCAATTGATGGACAGCTGTAGCGCCAGTGCCAGCAGCAGCAGGGCGATGATGTGTGGGAGGAGGTATGCTGGCAGGCCCAGGGGCAGGAAGATGAGGGTGGCGCAGACGAGGGAGAAGCCAACCAGGCAGAGGTTGATCAGCAGAAGGGTAGCATTCTGCAGAATGAAAGACCAGTCCATCCAAGGGGCTACAGGTTGTACAGGGTGGACGGTGGATGTGAGCAGAGGCAGCCTAAGTGCAGAAAGGATAAGACAACAGGTGGGAACGGTTTGACAGGGTGTGGCGCACTGCCGGGGTGTCGGCGGCATGCTACACCAGCTAGGTGGGGGGTGGAGGCTGCCCTAGAGGATCATCGACCAGTAGCGGTTTGAGGCAACTTACGTTCGTCCCACTGGTGACGGCGCATTGCAGCACATCCTCAAGCACCGGCATCAAAGACGGGCATAGGACGAGTAGAGCACTCTTGACTTGCACTTTGTGTTGGTCGGTGAGATGTGAACATACCCAAGGGTGACGCACTTCTGCGAGTCCAAGGCACTTACGTGGCGTTCCTGGCGTTCTGGAGGTCAATCATCAAGCAGCGCGTAGTTCTGCACCATCATCAGCTGCCACCGTTCCTCTCTGCCTTCTCCTCCTTGGCTTGCAGCCCTGGCTCCAGTGATGAAACTGCAGGCGTGAAGGGATCGTTCCAGTTATGTCGGTGCGGTGCTCCGCAATATTTCAGCAACGTACAAGTTCCGTAAACCAGTCAGCAGCGGGCCCTCGGCTATGTCCCTTGCTGGCCACCCAACATTCACCGTGCTCCTGGCCACACCCAGGGCCCTGGCCGCAACAATGTAGGCAGCAGGCGCTGCAGCACAGGAAACACCCGCCTTCTCGACGAGTGGTTACCTGCAGCAGCAGCAGCAGCCTGCCACGGCGGGCGGGCTACCAGTCCTGCGGCGATGGCAGCGGCAGCAACGGCAGCGGTAGCAGCAGCGGAGAAAGAACGCTGAGTGATGTCATACAGTGGACGATAAACCTGCCATGGCAAAAGGCTTTTTCCTGGGTGGTGGTGGCGATATTTGCGTCACAGCTGCGCGATTTCTTTGGGGTGAGCCAAGCCGTGCTGCGGGTGCCGCCAACCTGCTTCCAAGCCTGCAGCAGCCCAGACAGCACGCCTGGCAGCCCATACCACGATGCCATAAGAGCAAGTGTTGCTGGGGAGCAGCAGGGACCTTTGCTGGGCGGGATACCGGAAGTGCCTGTTTGCCCATTTACCCGCCCATCCGTGGGCCGCAGTTTGCTGACATGCCCCGCATTTTTTCCTCCCTTCGTCCTTTGCAGATCACAATGGGAACCTTTGTAGTCTCATTTGTGGGGAATGGATTTGTGCAGAGCGGGAAGGACTGGTTGCCGCTGCGGCGCTTCTCGCCGCAGGTGTGTGCACGGGCCCACACTGCTGCAGCATGCCCTGATATGCGCAGCTGTGTTATTGATTAAGGCGGTGTCGTGGTGGCTACCAACAACCTGCATGCCACTTGTATTTGAAGCATCCAAATGCAGATCACCTGCGAATCGCACCTTCCTTCACCCCCCTTCCTACAACCCCGAGCATGTTGAATGCCGTTGTCTTTCATTGCCTTACAACCCTTTGCCACTCCCCCACCTTGCAGGATCGCCGCCGCATGTTGGTCATCACCTATTACACGGCCATTGTGTCACTGTTTATGCTGTTTGGAGTGCTCATCATCCCTGATGTGGTGCGGGAGGGTGCTGACTTTGTGAGCCGGCTACAGACGGAAAACCTGTGGGTGGTGGTGCTGGAGAAGATGCGCAAGGGGCTGGGGTGAGTCCAGCAGGGAAGCAGCAAGGTTGCCTGCTCACTGCGCAGATTACAGCAGTGAGGTCAGCAGTGAGCTCGGTCAGCTGGAGCGGGAGCTGTTGCACAGCGGCAGCTCTGCTGGTCGGTGGTTGTGTGAGCCTGGAGGCTGCCACTGCTGTGTGCTGGAACCTGGATGCTTCCTGCCTTGATGGCGGCAAAATCCTCTTAACTTGCAGACCGGCACTGCCAGCCCTGCATGGTATGCAAGGTGTGAGTCGCAGGCAGGTGGAGGGAGGGGGAGCCCCGCGTGGCTGCGGATGTCTCGGTGTCAACACATGGCAGCTGCTGTGAACCTATGCTATGTATGCTTACTGTGTGCTGCTTTCTGTGCCCCCCCGCCGCTGCCGCAGCGACGGCGTGATGGACAGCCTGGAGCGCTTCCTGCTCATTGCATCCAGCGACGACGTCACCCGTGCCATCGACTTTGCAACATTGGAAACCATTGCACGCAATGCACGGACGCAGGTGCGCCACGCCGCCTTTTGCCCTCCACCTGGCGGCACTTGGCTGGTCCTTGGCATGGCAAGCGAGAGGATGGGAATGGACTTGGGATTCGGGAGGATTGGGGGGGNNNNGGGCGGTATGTCGCTCGCCATCATGTGCGCCCTACGGCTCCGCTGATTGCGGCTTGAACCAGCTGCCAACCCAGCACCCCCAAAATGGCTGTCCGGACACATCAACCACGTTGACCAATTGCTGCCTGCCTGCCCTGTGCCGGGATGCAGTATCTGGGTATGGCGCTGCAGAATGTACTGCGGCAGTACACCAATGCCGCCGCCTCCATCGTTTCGGACCTCCTGTCGTTCACCACCAAGTTTGCAATACAGGTGCGACTCTCTGCACACTTCTGCTGACCAGCTGCTCCTGCTGCTCATCAACTGCCCAACACCTGAAGGCAGCTGGGCTGTCCATGCGGCCTCCACCTGCACCTTCATCCTACGCCCCGTTGCACCTCTGCACCTGCACTATATGTGTGCACATGCACTTGCACCCTCCCGGTGATGTGAGAATTTTGTAATCTGAGCTAAGACTGCGGCGCAGTGGTGGGTTGCCCCCGGGCTCACATCAGCCCCGGATGTGGCGGCACCCGCTGCGCTGCTTGCGGCAGCCCCTCTTCGGTAGCTGCCGGGCATGCCAGCTGCGGCCCTGGTCTCTTGCCTGGCAAGAAGGGCGTCCATGCTGGTTTGCTCTGTGATGTTCGAAGGCGAAGATGAGGGAGCATTGTCCGCCGTGCCGCTCCTTGCCGCACTGCATCTGCATCTGCACTCCCACTGCCCTTGTACGCATGCCCCCTGCCCTTGCACCTGCACCTCTTGCATCCACAACATTGCCCGCGCTGCACACCGCCTTCTGCCCTTTGCGCCTCCTGCTCCATCAATCATCCATCTTCACCGCCTGTGCTCTCCGTGCTGCTGACGCGTTCCTCTCGTTTCTTCCTCCCTCAATCTTTCCTCCCTGCAGGTGGGAATATCCCTCATCCTCTCCTTCATGGTGGTCTGGGACCTGCCCACCATCCAGAGAGGCGTGCAGAGCCTGCGCACCTCCCGCATAGCACCCATTTACAACACGGTGGCACCATCCCTGGAAATATTTGCAACACTGTTTGGAAAGGCGCTACAGGCACAGGTGCAGGCGCGGGGATGTGGTACAACGAGGGCTGTGGATGATGGATTGACACTAGCATCATGCCTATAGCAGCCACAGACAGCAATCTCGAGCTCCCCTCTTTGTCGACTGCTATGCTCTCCCCAATTGCCATCTGCACCCCTCATCGTGCACCCAGCTGCTCTCTTCGTACTTCTCATTGTGCCCTGCCCCATCAACCCAGCTGGCACCCCCCATGCATTCCGTGCAGGCGCGCATTGCTGCGGTGAACACCATCCTGACAGCGCTGGGCATGTGGGCGCTGCAGCTGCCGGGTGTGGGGCTGCTGTCACTGTTTGTGTTCATATGCGGCTTCATTCCCATTGCCGGGGTCATCATCTCAACCGTGCCGATAGGATTTGTGGCGCTCACAGAGTACGGCTTCACAAAGGTGGGTGAGGTGCTGGACGGTGAGTGCTGGCTGGTAGGTGCTGGGCACATGCAGCGGGCTCAGTGGGTGCATAGGCACCCAGTGGATGTGTAGCGGGGCGGTGGAGCGGTGTGACTGTGTGCAGGCATGGTGTGGCTTGGGGCTGCCCAGCTTTCATCCCCTAACACGGGCGCGCCCTGCCCCCTGCACCTTGCAGCTGGCCCTTGTGCTGCTGATGATCACGGGGGTTCATTTTGTGGAGGCCTACGGGCTCAACCCTGCCATCTACTCCGCCCACCTCAAGCTGCACCCGCTGCTGGTGCTGACTGTGCTGGTGGTGGCGGAGCACAGCCTGGGTGTTTGGGGCCTGCTGCTGGCGGTGCCCCTCACAGTCTTCACACTCGACTATGTGGTGTCGTACCCAGCCATGACAGCCACAGGTGTTGCGGCGGTGGAGCTGGAGAATGTGAGCATGCTGCAGAGCCTTGACGAGTAGCGGGGCACCAGTGGCAACTCGCCGGGCCATGAAGGCGAGCTCACGAAGCGTGGCACAGCATGCGCCAGGCCCAGCATGGTGCAGCGTAACTTGCTAGTGTAGTCTGGCATGTCGTTGCGGCATTGAGCTGTATACCCGGCGCTTTGTTCCACTTGCTTCAGCCCAGGTCCCGAGCCCGCCCCCACCCGCCCATAGTGGCGTGTCTTGTAGTCAACTGGCTTTATGCCTCCCACGACTGATACTTCAATCCCTTTTTGACTTTCTCTCTCCTTTTCACCACACGCCACCACTCCGCCCTTCTACTCAATTTTCATACATCGGCAGCAGCTGGCTGCCCAGGATCGCTGTTCACCCCCCGCGGTGCCTCTGCGCCTCACAACTCCTGCTCACATATTTAAAGCAGTTGGCGGCAAATTTTGTAACAGCTGTGCCGCTGTGCTTTGTGAAGTTCGAGAAGAGTCAACCTCGCTGAACAGCTTACTGGAGAACCCTTCACATGGAAGCCACGACGGCACCCGCCAGCGCAGCGCCACCCAGCCTGCCACTCTCATGATTCGCTCCTTTCGCTGCGCCGATCACACTTTGAGCTTGATTTGGAGCTATATGGCTGCTCCTCAGCGCCCTTCCACCTTTCACCTGGCTATCGTCTTTTTCACCGGGTTGGTGAGTGCCTGCCTGCCACCTGAAGTACTCAGGGGTTGAATGGGGAAGTGGTAGTAATTATATCTGGTCACGGCATTGTACCAGGCGTCCGCTTCCGTGGCCTCCAACACAGCACCACTGTCCCGCCGCTGCCTTCACCCTAGTGTGACTGGCCCTCGCCCGTCCCCATGATTTCAGGCTGTTGTGGCTGCCACGACCTGGGACGTGCACCGCAATATCAAGGCCAACGATCAGCCTGTGACCCCTGAACAGCAACGGGCACTTGAGGAGTGGCTGGCCCAGTGGCAGAAGGGCGACGGCAGTGGCAGCACACGGTAGCTGAGGAGGCATAGCACCAGGGCTGGCACACCCTGCCTGCCCTCTTGTGCTGCTGCATCATGCCCAAATTGGTTACCCTGTCGCTCAGAGTTGCACAGCCGCTGCCAGCCAGAGTCAGTAAGAGCGGGAAGCCGTGCCACCAGTGCATCAGGCAGCGCTGCCGGCTGGTGGTGGCGGCTGCAGCGCAGTCTGAGCAGCAGCCCGACCCCTACTCCCTCCTACAAGTTGCCCGCAAAGCCAGCCGGCGCCAAATTCGGGCCGCTTACATAGAACGCATCAAGCTGCTGCACCCAGACGTTAGCAGCAGCACATCGGGGGAGGACACTACAGTGGAGGCTGCAGCGCTGAACGCGGCTTATGAGCGGCTTATGGCAGGTGGGTGCTTAGCACAATGCAACTTGGCATACTGCACCACATGCACCTCCTCTTTCAGATGTTGTCCGACATAAAAGGCTGCAACTACGTGCCCGGGGCGACACAGGGCCCGCAGTAAGCCAGCCGTAAGCGAGAGGTTCCAACGCCATCATCTGTGATTGCATGGTGTCAGAGTTGTGCAGTTGATGCAGTTGGGTTCGTTCTGGTGCAACCTGCTGCTGCATGCTGCACCCTGGCATGTCTGTCCATGCCACATTTCATGCCTGCACTGCCGCGCTGTGCTACGCGACATCCGTAGGTTTTGACAGCAACTCCCGTGATGATGACAGTGAGGACGAGGCGTACGACCCCCTGGACGTGTTTGATCTGCCTGAAGCAGAGCCAGACCGCCTCTTTGTCAACCCCTTTGCCTGCTACAACCTTAGCCCGCTGCAGGTGAGAGGGAGGCTGGCACCCACCTGGCTCAAAGGCTGGCTGTGCCAAAATGGCAATCCACTGTGGCATCGCTGCGCTCCCCGCCCACCCACCCCACGCACACA